>JABCKT010006455.1:0-134567 GCA_018858115.1 Tephrocybe rancida | reverse complement strand
CCCCATCGTTAACTCCAGACTCCATATCATTTTGAACGATTGTCTTCAAAATCGAGTGGAGGAGGGTATCGAGACTAACGCAGACCAAGTTCTTATCGGTTTGTTTTGCAAAAGCAGCCTGAACTTTGGAGTCAGAATATTCAAGGCACGCGAGATTGTCCTACCTCCAAGAATCAAGTGACCACGACATCGCCCGTCGACACCCAGCCGGCCTTCTCAACTTCATCTTTGACCTTCTGCACTATTTCATTTACCACAGCCTCTCCGAGATAGACCGCCTTCACATCCGTTTCCTTCCAAAGATATTCGTACGCGATGCCAGCGCCAAAGGCCACCACATTCTCGACATGTGTTGTAGTAAACTCGCAGCATACACTATCTGCCAGCTCGACTGGTTCCTCGACATACAGCTGAGTGGCGACTCATCCAGGGCCTCCCTCATGATGTTTGTCTCAGAAGAAACAGGCACAACCCACAGCTGGTGCCTCAATTCGGCGTCTAGGCCATGAATGACCTGACCTATGCCGAACGCATCGAACACCTCGTGCGGGACGGAGATAGAAATGTATGTGCAATTCACAAGCTCCGTGACGCGGGTCCATACAATAGGTAAATTTGAAGAAGAGAAGGCTCTGAGTGGCGGGAAATTTTCAGTGCAGGGCGGGTTAGAATCCCTACAGAAGATTCACTGAGAATAGTGATAGGGTGTCTAACAGGACGGCCAACTTGTTTGTTGTGAACTTGACCCGGGTTGAGACATCGCCCTCAAGCGGAACTCGGATACACAAGGTGGAAAGATCCTTGGACCACTCGAGACGGCCAGCCAATAGTCGCCATTTGTTGACCAGTCGCTTTGCAGCAGCTTCCAGTGTGGCGCCATCTATGTCTTGAGAACGCAGCCCAGTTAGTTTCGACCCCATTCTGGTCCAGTGCGCTGAATGGAACGAGGATTGAATCCGACATGGAGAGCAGGCAAGTCACAACGAGTCAACGGCGGTCTTTAAGACTCCACGGCGACGTTTAACACTAATCCTCAATCAGTCATTTTTACTAGGACCCCGCTGGTGTGCTGTCAAGGGTCCGGTCATGACGAAAAGAAGCTTGCTAACTTCTGCTAACCTCAATTGGTAAATCGAATTCTTTGACCGCCGATCTCCAGAACGAGCTCAAAAACTCAGAGCACGAATGTTCGCGTTGAACGTCCGAGAAACACACGCCCCTTCACCGACCAGTTCCTGCAAAGTTTTGTAACTAACTTGTAACGAGGGGTGTATCCGCAAACGGATTCAGAAAAGTTGATCTCCGTCATTTAAAGCTCTCCTACAGGCTTTCCGACACACTCATTCTCACCCAACTGTCTCTTCCTTGATCTCGTCAGGATGGCCTCAACGCCCAGCTTGGATCTGACGCTCGGCCCCATTGTGAGTACGATGATGTCCATTGTCACATCTCGGTTGACCCCTGTGTTCATTTAGGTAGTTGGCTCCTTCCTTTCAGTGAGTTGCATCGAGAACCCAACCCTTGACATACCCTAAGACACTTTGTACAAGTTCCTAACCATGGGTATCATCCTCACGATCAGTGAGCACATTCCATATGTATAATCGTCGCGCTACTACACTCACAACACGAACTAGCTTGGCAATATTATCTCAACTTCCCCAAAGATCGCTTCATTTTCAAGTTCCTCGTCGCTTCGGTCTTTATTCTCTCGCTGGTAGAGACGGTCGTAAATGGCTACTGGTGTTACGAATGGTCCATCACGTCCTACATGCAACCAGCAATTTTCGGCGTCCTCCCAATGTGGGATTCCCTCCATCGCTGCACCCTGTTACGATGCTCACTACCCTGATTCTAGATCTCTGATCATTGATGTATTTTGCATGTGCGTCACGACTTTGTCGGTCCTGCGTCCCCCCTCACGCAGCGTTTTCTTTTTACAGCGGCTGCGTAAGTTTGACCGTCCAATGTTTCTTCGCTTGGCGCGTGTGGAAGATTAGCCAGCAACGCAACTGCTGCCTTCCCGCTTTTATCTGTACAATGTCTCTCGTGCAGTTAGGTGCGTACGCGTCTTTTCCTTTCGCAAACATGGTTGACAGGTGGGCTGTAGGCGTGATACTGTGGGTGGTTGTGTACTGGTCAAAGCATCGGTTGTTCACGGATGTTGGAGGTGTTCTGTGAGTTGTCCGATCCGCCATTATCTCGGTGTTCCGAGACCGTTTCTGATCGTTGTACACTTTGTTACTATAGGCCCACATGTTTGTACCTTGTTAACGCTCCACTCACCATCACCCGCACGGCTAATGTTTCTATCCCTCAGGCTATTTGTGGCTCGTTTCGTCAATGTGAGTAAAGCATGTGTTCTCGGATTCCTTGTTGCCTCCTACTAAACAATTCGCCCACAGTCTTGCTGATCTGAGCATCACGGCCAGCATGGGGTACTACTTGAGGATTAGGCTAAAGGGACAGGCTAAGGGGTGAGTAATTTCCGGCTTCTACTTTTCCTACAGTGCCTACACGATTAATCTTTCGACGAATTGCTAGGACATTCAATGACATCATTTCGCGGACTATACAGTCAAACATCCTTTTGCTGTTCACTCAGGTCCTAGCGTTTGCATTGTTCAAGGCTAATGTTGGTTTCTACGCCTGTGAGCAGTTCGAGTCTGACACATGCCTGTAGCACTACATGCTCATTCTCTACCAGTCCTCGATGACTTCACTGGCGTTAAGATCCGCGCTTTCTCTCTCATCGTGTCAAGTACGTTCTTGATTTATGTAGATCCCGTCTTCCTACTCTTATGGTCCACTACCTAGTGAACACACGGGGAGTATCCACTATCTATGACACTTTGAAAACCTCAGAATCAT
This sequence comes from Tephrocybe rancida, assembly GCA_018858115.1. Lineage (NCBI taxonomy): Eukaryota > Fungi > Basidiomycota > Agaricomycetes > Agaricales > Lyophyllaceae > Tephrocybe > Tephrocybe rancida. The sequence goes on along the minus strand of JABCKT010006455.1, from coordinate 131,696 downwards.
CAAAGCCCGCTGGAATCTCACTTTCGCAACTGTCGAGTGCCAACTTCCGTGGAAGAGCGCGGCCCGCTCCCAACGTCTTGATCAATGTTCAGTGAGTTGCTACTTCACAATCGATAAGGACATTCTGGTAACGAGCCGTTATTTTATCAGCCAAAATGTTGAAGTTGGAGCCGATTCATGGGAGCATAGCCAATCATTCATGCACCACAAGTTGGATCCTGAACTCGTAAGTGATCCTAAACTATGCATGTAACTGCTGGTTCAATGTAGTTTAGGCATTGAAGCAGGACGAAAAAGCCGAAGCTTACTGATTGAAGGTGCAGCCTCGTGTCAGGCAGACCACGTCGCAGGATGTACTGTTACAAGGACAATGGTTTTTTGCACCTCCATGCGATGAACTCCGAATGCCGTAAGACTTAAAGTGGAAGATATGTATCTACCAAGGTACACGCACAATGCAACAGAGACAGCCGAGCGTAATTGTGGCGAGGATGCGTAAATGAATTCTCAACCTCAAGAATCAGACTCTAATGTAAAAAGTGCCAATCCAAATTGAACGTGAAATTACCATTTTTCTGTGCGACGGAAATTCTAACATCTAAGTTTCTCCCCACCACGTCTCATCCACGTCTATCTGCGCAATTTCTGCGTCAAGAACAAGTCTTCCATGCTCCACAAGTCCTCGAAATAACCACCTGACAATACCGGGGCAGCCAGGTCTTGCTGGGTACCAAAGCCTGACATGAAGGAATGCGCCCCGTTCGAGTATACTGTCTTCAAGTGTGGACAGCCTGACGGTTGCCCAGGCTTCCACCTCCTTCTCCCGCTCCTCCTCAATGAATAGGACGATGTAAATCGTGGCAGAGGGCACGCAACGAAGGGTGCGGAGGAGGGCGGAGAGCCAGGGGATCTCCAGGGGCTCAACGCAACGTCGGATGATGATCTTGGAAATATTCACGTTCTCAGACAACGAAATGGGGGTTAACAAACCTGGAGAACAATCGATCCGTCAGCGCTCGCTTGTGGTTGCGCACAACGAACACACCTGTCCTTCGGAAACTAGTGCTCAATGTAAGGTCAGTTAGGGAAGGGCCTGCAGCTCGTATGAGGTTTGCAGCAGCAGCAAAATGATTGTCGGTTGATATCCGTAGTGCGCGGAGCTGCAGTGGGAATATGAACCAAAGCGGCGAGATTGTGGCAAGACAATATGTACGATCCTCGATATGCAGGGCCACCGATCGCAAGTGCGGAAATGGACTTTCAACAGCAGGAACAATAGTGTGTTGAGAACCATTTGGCCGGGGATACAGAACCGACTGGACGTCCAGTCGCTCGAGATTCCGGTAGTTGAGCAGCAGCGAGATGAGCTGTGGGAAGCTCCCAAGGGTCACCTCTTTCAGTGTAAAGGTGTTGATGTTGGAAAGGGACATTAGCATCGCCCGATTGCGCGAGCTCAGGCGGTTCCAGGTAACACAGCGTAAGCTCAGGCCGAGATTACTGCCACGTGGAATCTTGGGGAGCACCTCTTCCATAACTCGGTTGATCTCGTCGTATTCGTAACCCGCGCCTGCGACAGAAGCTTCGACTTCCTCTTCTGTGTATTCCCCGTCAAGGATTTCGTGGTTGTTTCCTGCGACGTAGATAGATGCAACTAACGGTGCCAACGTGGACTCCACGAAACTGAAAGCCCGAATCAACCTCTCGTTGTAGTTAGGCGTGTAGTGCATGTAGCATCCAAAAAGTAACTCGTAGTTGTGGAGAAGTACGTGGCGTGAGCGCGCCAGCCATTTGGACGAGACCAGCGCGCATTTGCAGAGCAATTCAGGATCCCCTTGAAGCTGATCGATAATCAGATCATCTATTTCCGCTGGGAAAGGGCGGGAAAATGTAGCCATGGCTTCAATACCGGGTCAGTTTCGAGAGTCGAGACTTCAAATTCATGCAAGTTAGAAAACTAACCTGTGCAAAATTTCGTGGAGTAATTGTTGGGTGAGGAACTTGTGGGTGGGTGCAGCCCCCCAAAAAAGTGTAACCATAAAAATGACCTTCCATATTTGTGAGTATCTGTGGCAATCGTCGTGCATATCAACTTTCCACTTGTTTGGGCACATATACAACCTCCCTTTATCCACGAAAGCGTTTAGAAAGCATTCCAGTGGGTTTCCGAGCAATATGCACTACTGATATAGCCCACAAAATTGCAGAATGTTCTTTAAATTTCTGATTACACTACCCATGCTGGATCTGCTGTTTCTCATCAGAGAATTAACTGTTCTAATATCATTGTTCCACTATAAACTAGTCATATGGTACCAGAAGTGATTTAAGACAAAGTTGAGAGCAATAGGTAGCCGGAAGGTTGAGTTTCAGCAGGCACGACACGTGAACGCGTCAATAAATGAGTTTAGTCAGCGCAATTTGGTAGAGAAAACCTATCTCAAACTTGATACGCTTCCACAAGCCTAGGGATGTCAAAGTAAAGGCTTCAGCACGGGTCTGTATACGCTATCGTAAAAGTCTTCGGTGTGGATTTATTTTAAAATGCTTCAATCGGGTATTGCGACAAGTATGGTTCACATTCACAGCAAGATAGCTGGTTCAACCCATCAAAGGCATGCGACAAAATTTTGTGGGTATCCTGAACATTTTTTTCTCCCTCGAGTATGTTGCTCAGGCGCCTCAACGAGGCTGCACAACTTGGGCCATCTCGCACTGCGAGAGTGTCGGAACTTGAATTTGGGGTGGACGCACTGGCAGCCGTGCCATATAATAATATGGTCGCGATTATTTTCGAACGATTGTCTTCAAAATCGAGTGGAGGAGGGTACTGTAGCTGAGTGTATGGAAGAAACCATAACGCGTAACGCAGGGTCGAAAAATTTCTTAATCGTGGGATAGTAACGCATAACGCAGCCCCCGTTTCTTCACTTGAGTTGAACTTTTATTCGGTTACTCTATGTACATGTTTCCAGATGGCGGGCCTGCGGCGCATCTGAGTAGGTCAACGGTTTCTTAAATGACCGCCTGTCACGCATAACGCTGGTCGGGTTTCTTAGCCATAACCAAGTCAGAGCGTAACGCACCCCCGCCGGTTTCTTCCATACACTCGGCTACAGTATCGAGACTAGGTCGCGATCACCGACTCAGACCTTGGTATACAAGATAGAACACGGTTACACGCGGAAGCACACCGGCCAAGCATGGGATAGGAGATACTCATGCGTGCGATACCGACGACAGCGGGCGACAAGCTGGAATGCTGTGACATTGAGCACTCGGCCAGTGCGCTCAGCCTTCGAGTATAGACGTGTTCCAGCCAAATTTCAGCATGTTCCGGATATTGTAAGTCCTCTGCAATACTGTAAGTAAATACAGAATGGTATAGTCGCCCACCATCCGAGATCCCTGGCAGGTTCATAAAACCTTGCGGCGCGCCAGAGAAGCCTAAAAGGCAATATCATACAGGTTTTTATGTATGCCTTCATACTTCCCACATCTTCCGCTATGGCATCCCATCTCGAGGGCCGAATGCCTGCTTCGATAATAGAGCCGCCCTTGAATTTATTCAGCAGGTCAGAGTGGTCGGGTATGAGGGGTGCATTCCAGTACTAGTGCTAGAACGCAAACATCATCTCGGACCTGGAGTCGATTCCATCGAGATGGCCGATAACCTGATTAGAGAAGATCCAAGTACGCGCCTAATTTCCAGGTGGGTATAGGGTTCCCACTGACTTTCGCCACCCAGTGATTGTACATTGGCGGTTGAGCACCGCGAGCTCGGTCTTGGTGAGAGGAGCCATGGAACAAGGCATGATGCTGTTCTCTGTGGGCCTGTAATTACTCATCAAGTTTTTTAGATATCTTGAATCCGGACGGACGGGTATAGTTCTCGAATGGCGGATACTTCTCGGCCAAAGTTGATCGAAGGGATATCGCCGTCGTCACACAGACCAAGTTCTTATCGGTTTGTTTTGCAAAAGCAGCCTGAACTTTGGAGGCAGAACATTCAAGGCGAGGTCATTATACCTTCAAAAATCAAGCAACTATGACATCGCCCGTCGATACCCAGCCGGCCTTCTCAACTTCATCTTTTACCATCTGCACTATTTCCTTCATCACAGCCTCTCCGAGATAGACCGCCTTCACATCCGTTTCCTTCCAAAGATATTCGTACGCGATGCCAGCGCCAAAGGCCACCACATTCTCGACATGTGTTGTAGTAAACTCGCAGCATACACTATCTGCCAGCTCGACTGGTTCCTCGACATACAGCTGAGTGGCGACTCATCCAGGGCCTCCCTCATGATGTTTGTCTCAGAAGAAATAGGCACAACCCACGGCCAGTGCCCCAATTCGGCGTCTAGACCACGAATGACCTGACCTATGCCGAACGCATCGAACACCCCGTGCGGGGCGGAGATACCAATATATGTGCAATTCACAAGCTCCGAGACGGGGGTCGCTACAATAGGTAAATTTGAAGAGAAGGCTCTGGGCGGCGGGAAATTTTCAGTGCAGGGCGGGTTAGAATCTCTACAGAAGATTCACTAAAAATAGTGATGGGGTGTCTAACGGGACACCCAACTTGTTTGTTGTGAACTTGACCCGGGTTGAGACATCGCCCTCAAGCGGAACTCGGATACACCAGGTGGAAAGATCCTTGGACCACTCGAGACGGCCAGCCAATAGTCGCCACTTGTTGACCAGTCGCTTTGCAGCAGCTTCTAGCGTGGTGCCGTCTATGTCTTGAGAATGTAGTCCAGGGTGATGCTGCTAGTTTCGACCCCATTCTGGTCCAGTGCGCTGAATGGAACGAGGATTGAATCGGACATGGTGAGCAGGCAAGTCACAACGAGTCAACGGCGTTCTTTAGACTCCACGGTGACGTTTGACACTAATCCTCACTCAGTCGTTTTTAGGACCCCGCTGGTGTGCTGTCAAGGGTCATGACGAAAAGAAGCTTGCTAACTGCTGCTAACCTCAATTGGTAAATCGAAATATTTGGTTGCCGATCTCATGAATGAACTCAAAAACTCAGAGCACGAATGTTCGCGTTGAACGTCCGAGATACATACGCCCCTTCACCGACCAGTTCCTGCAAAGTTTTTGTAACTAACTTGTAACGAGGGGTGTATCTGCAAACGGATTCAGAAAAGTTGACCTCCATTATATAAAGCCCTCCTACAGGCTTTCCGACACACTCATTCTCACCCAACTGTCACTTCCTTGATCTCGTCAAGATGGCCTCAACGCCCAGCTTGGATCTGACGCTCGGCGCCATTGTGAGTATGATGATGTCTATTATCACATCTCGGTTGACCTTTGTGTTCATTTAGGTGGTTAGCTCGTTCTTTTCAGTGAGTTGCATCGAGAATCGAACCCTTGACATACCCTAACACACCTTGTACAAGTTCCTAACCATGGGTATCATCCTCACGATCAGTGAGCACATTCCATATGTATAATCGTCGAGCTACTACACTCACCGCGAACTAGCCTGGCAATACTATCTCAACTTCCCCAATGATCGCTTCATTTTCAAGCTCATCGTCGCTTCGGTCTTTACTCTCTCGCTGGTAGACACGATCGTAGATGGCTACTGGTGTTACGAATGGTCGGTCACGTCCTACATGCAACCAGCAATTTTCGGTGTCCTCCCAATGTGTGTTCACTCCATCGCTGCACCCTGTTACGATGCTCACTACCTTGATTTCTAGAGCTCTGATCATCGAGATATTTTGCGTGTGAGTCACGGCGTCGTCGGTCCTGCGTCGTCCCTTACACAATGCTTTCTTTGTAGCGGCTGCATAAGTTTGATCGTCCAATGTTTCTTCGCTTGGCGCGTGTGGAAGATTAGCCAGCAACGTAACTGCTACCTTCCCGCTTTTATCTGTACAATGTCTCTCGTGCAGTGGGGTTCGTACGCGTCTTTTCCTTTCGCAAACATGGTTGACTAGTGGACTGCAGGCGTGATAGTATGGGTGGTTGAGTACTGGTCAACGCATCGGTCGTTCACGAATGTTGGAGGTGTTCTGTGAGTTGTCCGATCCGCCATCATCCCGGTGTTCCGAGACCATTTCTGATCGGTGTGCACTTTGTTACTGTAGGCCCACATGTTTGTATCTTGTTAACGCTCCACTCACCATCATTCGCACTGCTGATGTTTCCATCCCTCAGGCTATTTGTGGCTCGCTTCGTCAGTGTGAGTGAAGCGTGTGCTCTCGGACTCTGTGTTGCCTCCTACTAAACAATGTGCCCATAGTCTTGCTGATCTGGGCATCACGGCCGGCATGGGGTACTACTTGAGGATTAGGCTAAGGGGACAGGCTAAGGGGTGAGTAACTTCCGGCTTCTACTCTTCCTACACGATCAACCTTTCGATGAATTGCTAGGACATTCAATGACATTATTTCGCGGACTATACAGTCAAACATCCTTTCGCTGTTCATTCAGGTCCTATCGTTCGTGCTGTTCAAGGCCAATATTGGTCTCTGGTTCTGTGAGCAGTTCGAGCCTGACACATGCCCGTAGCACTAATTGCTCATTCTCTACCAGTCCTCGATGATTTTACGGCCGTTAAAGTCTACGCTTTCTCTCTCATTGTGTCAAGTACGTTCTTGATTTATGTAGATCCCGTCTCCCTATTCTTATGATCCATTACCTAGTGAACACACGGGGAACATCCACTATTTACAACACTCCGGAAACCTCAGAAACATCAAGGCCCGCTGGAATCTCACTTTCGCAACTGTCGAGTGCCAACTTCCGTGGAAGAGCGCAGCCCGCTTCCAACGTCTCGATCAATGTTCGGTGAGTTGCTACTTCACAAGCGATAAAGGCCTTTTGCTAACGAGCCGTTCATTTATCAGCCAAGAGGTTGAAGTCGAAGCCGATTCATGGGAGCATAGCCAATCATTCACGCACCACAAGGTGGATCCTGAACTCGTAAGTGATCCTAAACTATGCATGTAACTGCTGGCCTAACGTAGATTAGGCGTTGAACCAGGACAAGAAAGACGAAGCTTACTAATTGATCGACTTATACTGAATGCCCATTTCTTCCAAAGGGGACAGAGGGAAAAGGAAGCATTGCGATGGCCGGTCCACATATACTGAAGACCGCTCTTCGTTCCACTTTTTGAGTACACTTACGACTTCCCAAAAACAGTCATGTCCTATACACTCCCAACAAGTAATATACCCAACAAGAATAAACGGAGTCCCGTTCCATCATGCATGTATGGCATTTTTCCAAGCTAGAACCCGTTGTGATGCATGAATTGCCAAATAATGCGTCAGGTTTTAAGCGTCAGGTAAATAGACCTGACAAGTGTACAGGTGACGCGCAGATTCAAGGTAATACACACAGTGTGGACTCCTGTTCAAGGGCCGAGGAGTCGAAACGCGTCTATACGCGGTATCACGTGCATTGGCGCGACCCATGTGACTTTGTTTGTTGGTGATTGTCAATCAACCAAGGTTGGAAGGGATTTCGAAATCTCAACGCGTCTCTCTTATCCCCCACTTGCATCCATCTTCTCCTCTTTGCAATCTTTCCCGCTGTTACAATGCCCAGGAAAGCAGCCGCAGCCGCTACCGATGGAACTACTGAGGCCGCTGAGCCTCGTCGTTCCTCACGGATCAAAGACATCCCCAAGCCCGAGCCTGTAACCAAGAAGGCAGCGAAACCCAGAGCGAAAAAAGCCGACAAGGAGAAGGAGGCCGAGGGTGAGGCTAAGGACGATAAGCCCAAGTCTACCAAGGGAAAGAAACGAAAGGAGGCCGATGAGCCCAATGGCGAGGCCGAAGCTGCAGCGGAGGAGCCTCCCGCGAAGAAGGTAAGTTGTTGAGGTTTTATGTGATGCTGATCCGTTTTAATTTAATCTTACAGACCAAACCCGCCTCTAAGGCGGCTGCTAAGCCTGCTTCCAAGGCTGCCGCTAAACCTGCCTCCAAGGCCTCTGTCAAGCCCTCATCGAAGGCGTCTGCTAAACCTGCGTCTACCGCTGCTGCCAAAGCTCCTTCCCGGGCTAGCTCTAAGAAGCCTGCATCCAAGGTAAGTTCGAGTTTCTTATTTTTGAACTTGTGTTCTCCTTTAATCTATAATGCTGACTCCATCATTCTCTGTTTCAGGGTGCCGCTCCTGCTGTCGAGGGACAAGAGCCGGCTACGACTGTTGGCGAAACTATCGCTGAAGAACCCGAAGCTGAGGAGGCTGCAGCAGACGCTGCCGAAGCCGCCACTGATGTAAGTTCCAAATTTTGACAATAGGAGCACTCTCTTATGCACCAATCCCAGGCCTGAGTTACCGTTCACCGCCTCGTCATTCCGTCCATCCATGTTATCTTGTATCCCGCCTTTCAACGAATCGTAATGTACCCCCTCGCCAAGGACGGACGGCCTTGTACATCATATCTATGGCGGCCCTGCTGCTAATCCCAGCAGCTCACGAAGAACGAACGACTCTCGGCCATTCTTTTTATTTGTCTCAGTCTTACAAAATCAGTCGTGCTTTCGCTATCTGCTTTGACTTCGCCTCTATTTCCATTATATCTCCCGGTCTTTTTATATCGCTTAACCTATTCATATCCCTTACGATGTATGTGTGTGCACTATGTGCGTATGTCTGGAGCGCGTTAGGCGTACAGCGTATTGCATTTCTCCCATATCCATTGCCCCCTGTAACTCGTTCTATCTATCGGCGATGCCTCTACTCATCCTCCCTCCCTTCCCTCTCTATTATCCCCAACAATCCCTCCGCCCCCTCTTTATTAAAGGTTATGTCTTGGTGTTGTAGTAGGTATCCCCGTTATATATCTTGTATTTGGCTTGTGTTAAGTATGTCTGGGTTTCCAATAAAAAATAGCGTCGATCTGGGCTGCGTTCTGAATCTTACCTGGGTCCAGTGAGCCGCATGGATTTGGCAGTGGATTGGTCATTTTGAGGATCAGCAGCGCCACATCATTAGAGCCGCCTTCATACTGTCAATAAGTAGTGGAGATCCATCGACATCATCATGTTTATGTTATTCAGGTCTTGTTCTATCCATAAGATTGGATATGATATATTATACTGGCAAGTCGTTCGGAACTTGAACCAGCAAACTGCGCGGCGGAGGTAAATACATGTAAATACGAATATCGATCATGTTTATGCCTTCCATGAGTACGCAGAACACACCCACCTACTAAGGGGGGCGAAGATGTGCCAACATAATATCTAATCCAAAACCCAGCCCTCCTTCCAGGATGCGCAGGTAAAACCCCGCGGGAGCCAGTGTGCAGTCCCCCACACCCCGACATAACTCCCCGCCATCCAGGTAATTACCAGTATCAACCATGCGCGGTCGACTACTTCCCTTAGAGTGAGTATGCCCATTCTACTTATTTAGAGATAATAACGATCTCTGGACTGACACCCCGCAGGGACTCTCAACTTTCTTGACTACATGACCTCCATCCAAGTAGACACGCGCGGCTCAATCCAATCCCAGATAAATAACAGCCCAGCACCAAATCATTTTTGGGCATTGTAAGAGTGCGCGGCAAGAACTGTAATCGTCACGCGCTGCTCCAGAATGCCGCGGAAGAGGGCCCGCGAATCAGGGAAGCTCTGGGAACAAAGTGAGGCAAAGACACTTGTACCGCCGCTCAAAACGCCGTACGCAGTTCCACTACAGATGGGCACTCGCACGTAAACAATGCATGGGCCGCGTCCTCTGACCCTGTTCTGCAGAATCGACAGAACCTCAGCTCGGGTGCCACAGGGAGCCTCCTTCGTTTCGCGCACCGCAACCTCTCCACAGCCAGAACATGACAGCTGAGCACGAGCCTGCTCAGCGTACGCCGGTGCCTCGGTACCCTTACGCGGAGGTAGTGGCGAAACGCCAACGCCTTAGGGACCCTCTTACCGCCCGTTTCGTTAAATTTGGAGGCTGTCATGTTAAGCATCTCAAAGTCTACGTAGTCTTAGTAGTAAGTAGACTGATTGCTGTCCATTCACGAGTCATTAAACTCATTCAAACACTGGCACGATTGTGGCGTATCTTTCGAACGTTGCTTCGTTACATGAAAAGTTACTGGTATCATACAACATTTTCGAGCGAAGGATGGCCCAGCAGCTGAGCTACATATCACCGGTCTTCGGATTTACAATTAATATGAGGATCAGAAAATTCGAAATCTCGTGAATATCTTGAGGTGACCAACCCGACTCAGTAGATCTTCAATGGTTGCTGAATACGCCAATGCACCCAGACCTGGGAAGTCTATTCGGTATTGATCACGGTGGTGCTCGAATGATGCTGACCTTGATAGGCGAGCTAGCGCGTTGACCCCTTCCTGACGACGCAAATTCAGGAGAAGACCTATCACACAGACCGGCAATCTGGGCCAGATGCGTCTGAGGGTTCATCCCAGACAGCTCGTTGTTCCAGTTGGGATCGAATAGCTCGGCTCCCCATGCAAACTCGTATATCTGGCCAATGTCGAACCTGTCAGATCTGGATTCAGTGGGTGATAACTCACGAGGCATCATAAGTTCCAGATATCGGTTGTGTCCCACTTGGCACCGATGATCACTTCTGGGGACTATTTGTGCAAAGCGGTTAGACATCATGTTCGCCAGAAGGTCCACAGATCAGACGAACATTGTATGATGAAGTCTGTGAAATACCTGCACCAGAATCATTAAGAGCTTGAAAGTAGTCGTCGGCGCCGTCCTTATACGGGGCACCAGACATGAATATGTTGTCACCTTTCAATGTTAACAGACCGTGTGAGGAGAAACTAGCAAAGTTTGGGAACTTATCTTACCAGTATGAATGATACCGCACTTGTTGTGTAGGTATTGTAAAGCAATTAAAACATGTTTACAAATACGCTTGAGCACTGCTGTGGCCTATTACCTCTAACACTAAGCAAGTGTGGTCCCCATTCATATCCGAGCCTTGGTGAGTGAAGTTGTCCAGTAGCCGGCACGTCAGAACTTGTAGCCTTAGATTTCCCCCCCTGGATGGCCATCAGCATACCAAGCTCATCCCAGCCCACCCTTTCAACCGCATTTAATAGGTCCCTGACACGGACCTTCATAACTGCCAAACTTTCGTTTCTACACAACACTGTAACTAACGAAAATGTTCGTGATATATACAAGCAGAGCATGTACTGTGTGTCGTGGACTAGCCAGACAGGAGGGTAAGAGCCCCAGTCTAATTGCCGTTAACCCGGTATCGTTCATGGTTGGTTTCTCCAGGTAACGCTCGGTGGTAAACCACCCAGCTCATAATGTTGCTGAGGTTCTTGGTTGAGATTTTGACGGAAAGAGATGGTTTGTGTCGAAGAGGCCCGAAAGTTGTTCAAGGACGTCCTACCAAGAGGTGCTTCTAACAACAGAGAGAAGTCATGACATCGCGTCGGAGAGCAAGAGAGAATTTCAGAGAAAGACAGTCACTCGGACCGATCTCATCCGCCACATCCGTCCAATTCAAGGAATGTTCAAGGCAGAATTTGGACGGAATGTTGTACGGCCTCTGGAATCTATATACATATCCCATCCGCCATCAACAATACTTGCTGCATTTTAAGGATTTTAAGGTGATAAAGAAATACTACGCACACACCCTTGGTATATGTTATAAATGTAACACCAACTCAATTGACGAAAACGAAAAACGTTGAACGAGCTTCAGCCTCGCCGAGGCTCATAGGGAGGTGGCACAGTCGTCGTGGCCACACTCTGCCTGTTGTTCAGCCCACGATCTCCGTTGTCGGCCTCAGTCTCCCTCGTCAACTCTGCGATTCGACCTTTGAGCTCCGCTACTCGCACGCTCCCCTCCCCACTCAAAGCCATCTCCTCATTCAACTCTGTGACCAGCTCCTGTAACCGCTGCATCCTGCTCCTGAAGGCCCCGCCAGCAGTTATTATGGGGCCCGTGACGCTGGTTACATCGCTCGCAGCATCCTGGGCTTGTACGTGCTCGCGCCGCAGAGGGGACAAGACGGCAGGGAATCCTGGCTGCTCCAGGTCGGACTTGTGTTCTGATATTAGTGTGTCGCTGCCAAGTTCGCTGCTTGGGCCACCCCTGCTTGTACCGATGATATTTGGCATGTCAGAATAAAATGGCATTGGGTTGGGGGAGGTCACCCTGATTTTATTTTCAGAGGTATTGGCGACAGTGTCCGTGAATGGGTCGACGGAATAAGAACCAACTGTGAATGCGAATACGGTAAGCAAACCTGGGACTTGTGAGTAGGAAAAGAGAAGCACGTACCGTCCCCTGAATTATCTGGGGGAGGGATGTCTGCGTATGAGGATCGCCCAGACAAACGCTTCCGACAGAGCAAGAGGAATAATAGTATTGCCAACACGACAGCGCCACCCACAACGCCCCCAGCAATCGCTCCCACAGGCGTGGGCTTTGTTGTACTGCTCGAGCCTTGAGCTGAATTCGATCCACTGCTACTGCTACTCGAGGCGCCCGAAGTGGCGCTCACAACGGGCACTATTGTTTGCACAGTCCCGGAACTAATTGTCACCCAGCCTACAGTCCCGGAAACAGAGTTTGTGGGAGCACCAGAGCTGGTCAATGTGGCAGCGGGGTTTGAGTTTGTAGTTTGTCCATCAGTCTTTAAACCAGAAGAGACTGCCGTAGGTGTAATGGGAGCCAGTGCGATCGTTGGGCTCAGATCTGGCTTCGATGCGAGCGTACGAAAGGATGGTGTGTAGAGGATGTAGTCTAAAACGTAGTTGGTTTGGCCGTCGCTATCGATTATTTCGATGGTAAGTTGGTGGTCGCCAAGTGCTAAACTGCCGTCAGATTTCCAAAGCAGCGTGTTTTCTTGCTGCAGCACTCCAGCCGTGTATTCGGAGGTCGATGTCGTGACGGCATGCGTCACGGTCTGTGAGGAGCCGTCAATGGTGTACGTGGCAGTGACCCAGCCAATATGAGAGAAATCAAACACGCTATATACGGCGACATTGTTTCCTGTGGCATCATGAGAGTACAGCAAGGAAATGGCGAATAGGACATGCCACTGAATACAAAGGTTGCTATTGAACCCTTCGTGCCTGACTGGTGTACTGCATTCCCATGTGGTAGCCCAGCGTGCGGGTCATCTCTGGAGGTATAACGTCCCTCCTTGCGCGCCCAATTGCCGGAGTACGTGATGTCGCCATCGTCATCATCAACTATCAGCCGTTCTCCGCTTAGTGGAGTGTTTGGACCTGCAGATATTACCATGTAGTCCACAGAAGCGCCAGCAATGTGTGACAAGGCGATGGTGTGTTGAGTATCGGATAGCTTTGGTGACTGGTACCACTGTTGCGCGGTGGGCGGGGAAGAGTCGCCATACGAATTTTGCGACGAGGAACCGCCATCGATGGATGCCTGAAAGTTCTGCGAGTTTGCAGCCGATGGTGTGTTCCCGTGGAAGGCTATTCCCGTACCTACATCCAGTGTTCTGTGAACCAGTGCGGTTACTCGAGAGCAATAAAAAAAACGTACCGTGAAAAGTGACACCAAGTGTACCATACTGACCAGTATCCCCATTCTCTTTAGTTGCAAAAGCAGGCCAGATGGCCCCTCCGCCGAAGAAACGGTCTGCAAGGACAGCACTCCATTGCCCCCCGCCCAATGGACTAACCCGGCCGTCGTCCCACACGATATTGGCCATCCAAAGAAGTAAATCGCAAGGCAGGAAGGAGGGTCTGGTCAAGAGGAGGAACCATCGGCTCAGAGATTATTCCTTTCCCATGTCACTGATTGTTCAGGGGAAGGTGGAAACAACTAATACACTGTACAGTGTGGCCCTGTCAGAAGTGAAGACGATGATTGTTGATTCCAGCAAGGGGCCAAACGCCAACTTTCCTTTCTAGATATTTGATGATGTCCAGAGAGTTGAGCTGGGATATATATTCCGTTCTGAGCCATCGCTTCGAGTAGAGAAGAAAAACATGGCTCTCATGTCGGAGGTCCGAAGATGTTTGAAAGAATGATAACCCTGAAACAGGCCGACGCACCCGACGAGATGTATCCTGGGCTTCTTAAGTAGCTTCGTTGCTCGAAATGGATGGCTTTGAGGAACCGTAGAAGGAGAGTTCGGTTTGAAATTCCACGAGCACAAGGCGCCCACCGCCCTCAGCCTATACGGAGGGTCAGTCACCATACAGATAACTTTTGATCTTTTACTGTACCCGAGTGTATGGTAGAAACTGACGGGGGTGCGTTACGCTCCGAATTGGTTACGACCAAGATACCCGGCCTGCGTTATGCGTGACCGAGGAGTATTTAGGGAACCAATGCGCCGCAGGCCCGCCCAAAAAACACAGAAATTCGAACTCAGGAACAATTCAGACATAGGGGAAATGACCGCTGCAGAGCATTATCGTCGCGTTGGGCAGTGGAGGAAATTTGATTTTCTCCCTCAAATATTTTGTGTTTGGTGAAGAAACTGGGGCTCCGTTATGCGTTACTATCCCACGAATAGGAAACTTTTTGGCCCACCGTTATGCGTTACGGTTTGTACCATACACTCGGGTACAGTACAGATTTAGACACATCATTTTTTGATGATTTCACTCTTATCAGCATTGATATCAGGCTTGTTGCATTGCGCCCAAACTACGCCGCTGCAGTAGTCTACACTGTCTGCAACAAAGCCTCAGGGTTCACTTTGCCCTCCTTTGCCACTCTTCACATTGAGTGGGCATATGTCCCCAGCATTAACTCGCATCTAGGATTAACTCTTGTTGGTATTAGTCACGAGCATCGACCAGCACTAGGTCAATAGTGAAGGACTCCGCCACAACTGGTATGATCTACATAATGAGGAAGACATACGGAACACTTTGTAAGGCGTTTTCTTGTTACAAGCTAGTAGTCAAAATGACCAATTTTCTTTTAGCTGTATACATGGTTAAGTAGGTATAAAAATACATTTTGATAATTATTGTGTGTATCTATCTTACTGCCTACTACTCCTCTTCCGAATATTCTTTCCGTT
Source organism: Tephrocybe rancida (assembly GCA_018858115.1). Taxonomy (NCBI): domain Eukaryota; kingdom Fungi; phylum Basidiomycota; class Agaricomycetes; order Agaricales; family Lyophyllaceae; genus Tephrocybe; species Tephrocybe rancida. Next base: position 116,694 of record JABCKT010006455.1, on the reverse strand, counting down.
ATTTGCACTAGGATGGGCTGTACACGGGAGGTAATTCCACTCTCACCGCAAGTGATTCGGGTACCCCAACACTGGAAGCGCGTAGTCCACTGTCGACGTGTTGCACTGGATCCGGTTCTAGATCTGGACCCTGACTCGATGATGTCGCCACTGTTGTGGTCACTGCCGGTGAGGAAACAGTGTCTACGTTGACTCGAAGAGCACGACGGCGCTTGTCGCGATCATTCAATGTATTACGCGCTTCCGATGAGCTCGGCAGAGGCTCATCAACCACGAAAGCCGTAGTGCTCGAATTGCCGATGCTGGCTTGCGTAGAGTGACCAGTACCGGGTCTCATGGAAGCCACCGACTTTCGAGAAGCCATGGCAGGTGCACCCGATATCAAAGTTCCGGCGTTGGCGTTGGGACGCTCGGTGTCGATCGCTCCCGACACCGTGGGCTCTCCGTTAGGTAGGGTGTCTGCTAGCGTGAGCCTGAACGGCTGGACTGATGTTTCGCGGTGGTGATCTGTACCAAATCACCGAAGTCAACACACATGGCACTTACGCCAAGCCAAAGGAACGTACTGGTAAGAACCGCCTCCTCCATTTTATTGTGGATGTTGTTTACTCGGGTTTTCCGTCGGTAAAAAAGACAGAGGAACACAACTCCAAGAAGGAAAAAGAGGCCTCCAAAGACGGCGCCTATTATTGCTCCGGTATGGGCGTTAGTAGCACCCTCCTTCGCTGGCTGCGATACGATCGGTGCACCAGGGGCAGTGGAAGAGATAGTGGGGTCCGTGACTAAGAAATAGTCAAACCACACTGTGCCTTCATTGGCAGTAGGATCTGAATTGACTTTCGTCATATTGACGACTAGTTTGCTGTACGCACGGAATGAGATTGCAGTGAAGTTGAGGGAAAGTTGTCATATTTACTGGTCACCGATCGCTAGCGGTCCCGACCTCCAGAACTGTTGTCGAAATGTATCGGTGGTTCCTGCTTGTGAAGTCGCCGTGACTGGAGCGGAACCGTCGATCGAGTACGTTGTTTCAACACCGCCTGATGTGCTATCGAAGGTGCCAAAGACAGCGATGTTTGTACCTAAGATTTAGACGGTGCTCAGCATTTTATGTCGACAGAAGGTTTATGCTCGCGTACCTCTGAATGAAACCGTGAAGAAATCGCCAACATTAGTCGAGCTTGCCACAGTTTCATTGTTCTCCTCCGGTGACCCACCGACGATCCACCGTGTCCCGTTGTAAGTGACCTTCGAGAGGTCCTGGTCGTCGATGATAGATGTTCCCATGAGGGTATGATTCAGAGGTATGACGGGGGAGTGAGAACCATTTCCAGGCAGTGCATTGTCGCGCAGTCACTTTGATATCTTCGGGAACAAAAAGTTGGTCGACTCTGGTCCGTGCCTTTCGACGGTGAGGGTACCCGGTGCGGGCGTAGTTATACTATTATAGGTGGAGTTCACAATCGTCAAGCTAGGTGCCTGTCCTGATCCTATCCATAGCCACGACGCCATTAAATTGAATTGACACCTGTGCCAAATTCATTCAAATATCTGTGCCCGGTTTATGTTGTTGGGCAGTCTTTCACCTGTCGAGGCCATTAGAGAAGCACTGTGTCATTGTCAGAACGAGAACGAATGCAACCGTACCATGTATTTTCGTAGTGACGGATGTTGGACAACTTCATCTCCAGGACGACTCTTCGCCGCATCAGTAGACTGACTCGGAATTGCCTATTGAAGAGGTCTCAAACGAGCGCTGGCATTGTGGTCACAAGCAAGTAAGGAGGCTCCATCGGGTCACTGCGTTTTGACAGAGGCGATCATTATCATTATCGTCAATTAGAATGATAATGCGATCAGCCAATTGAAAACCTCGAGGCAGAATTTTGACGTCATCAAGAAAGAACAGGTTTTTGATGCCTTCAGTTGTTCACGAGTAAGGCGACGAGCTTACAAGGTCAGGGCCTATTAAGAACGCACGCTCACGATATCGTGACCTATGTGTTAAGAATGAGACAGGGTAACACAAGCGCAGCACGAAACTTCGTGTTGGAACAGTCGCAAGCTGTGAAAGCTGATTGAAGGAACGATCAGCAGGCTAAGCTCGCATTCCAGAATCATTGTGGGTCGCACTCTGAGTCTGAAGATATGCATCAAACCATAAGAACGCATGGATCGCTCATGATTGTAATAGGGTCACTAGGTAGCCGAAGAGTCTCCGCAGCACGACTGTGCAATCCACGTCATGACTTGACATGCTACAGATGAAACCCAGAATATAATTCAGAATAATCAGGAAACAGTGGACCAGGGTTCACGTTACATAACTTATACTCAACCTTTCAGGATACCCTGATATGACAGCCCCAAAATCGAACTACAAGAGAAACAAGACAAGACCCTGATTGACGCGGACGCAATAAAAGTTCGGGGCTCGAGACGTCGACGGTCTGCGGCCCTGACGGAACAACTACGTCCTGGACATAGTAGATCAGCAGGTGGGCTACTCACGCTATGGTTTGGTAGCTTACTGGATGAAGTCAAAACAATGGCTCAAAGAAGACATTCAGGAGCACTGTTCCGATATATATGCGGTCCAACCTGTCGCGATGGTTGCAAGAAGTTCTCGCAATCGAAGCTGACTATGCGTACCTTTATTCTGCAGGTACTTGTCCATCGCCGTGAACGCAAACCTCCTCAGTTCCCTCTCTAGTAGCCAGACATCATCACACGTAACTACACCGCAATCGTGCAAGGTGCATATGGCGTCGAGGAACCAAACTCGTGAACTGAATTCAGCAGGATGGATAGCTGATCCGACCGCAGGTATAGCCACAGTCTTGAACATGGGCAGGAGGCTATCTTGCCCGACAACGTCCTCATAGTTTCCTAGAAATCCTACATCGCCGAGTCGTACGATCGCAACGACAAGCGGAGATGAGACGATGTCCTTCGTCTCTGCTTCGAATTTCCAATCTGTCCCAGTTGCTTCATGGTCGGATACGTTGTTGACGACATGAAAAAGTGTTCCAGATGAGCCGATAGGAGATACTGAGGAGTCGGGGACGTAGAAAGTCCAGTTCCATGATGCAAGATCGCCACGGTATTCGAGGACAGCGTACAAGCGATCTGGCTCTAGCTTCACGCTGTCTGCCCAGACAACGGGGGTATTTTCCTCCTGTAGAGAATCGGAAGACTGCACCATAGATGAATTGGCTATGAAGGGCATCCTGAGGGCTTGAAGGTTGCGCACTCAGGAGTACCTATCCAAGTGCCCGAAGTTCAAATCAGCGGATAGGCCGTCGCCGTGATCCGAGCCCATCACTACCGTGACAGAGCCGGCCGTTGAGGGAGAAGCTTTCGGCGGATATGTATAGCATACCCCTTGCATTCGAACATCGAGCTATGGTCTATTAGAATCGTAGTATTAGAGCCGAGCATATGTTGTATATGCACCCATCCGTTTCTTTGTTACGAGCTCCCCCTGGGGCCTCCTGCGCAGAGAAATAGTCAGAAGGGCGGCGCCAATGAAACTTTGATAGAAGTTACATAAGTACTGTAGCACGCGCCTCAAAAAGAACGTATGACGATGCCAAAGCGAAGTTCAAGTATGGTCCAGTCATCAAGGTAGTATCGCCCGCCAAAATAACCAAATTACACGTAGATCTCGCTCTTGACGTATTCGTTGGTTGTGCCAGGTGAATGCATATGGCACTATAGATATACAACAAGGTATCCAAGACGTACGCGCAATGCATGATTCAATCGCTCAGATACAACGCCCTCTTCACAGAAATTCTGAGCGGCGGTGAGAAATATGCCATACTTGGTGTGAGTCCCGGAGGAGTGAGAGTTGATCGAGTATGGGGGTCCTCATGACCTTGAAACACGATCCATGAGATTAAACGCCCGCTTACAACAGCATTTGTACAGAATTGGGACTCACTTGCGACAAAATCCGCTCAAGCGGCTTAAACGTGAGCGCACCACTTGACGTGTGTCTGCAGGAACGAATCAAACGCCACACGATGGTCAGACGTTAATAATCAGGCCATTTAGCTGGCAGTCCGGTTCCCCTGGCAAACTACTGACCTACTATAGAGATCAAATATCAATTGCAACAGAGCTTATTTCGGATTGGGTCATTCGGAAGCCAAGTAGACATAGACTTCACAGTTTGTCGGTACCCTTCGATTGTTACACGAGGTCCTTCGTAAGTTAAGCAGAAATCTAGATGTAATGTGGCAATATGCCTAATAAGTAGAAGTGGCGTGATTTAGGTGGACGAGTATGAGATGGGACGGACCCGTGTTCTGGGAGAGGTTACGACGTCGACCCGGAAGTCAATACGGTGGAGCCCTGCCAGCACGTCCGTAAATTTGGGATACCGTAATGGCGATCCAAATCCGACCTACCATCAAATCGGTGTGAATTTACAGAGTGAGCGTGCACCTCTCTCTCGTAGGTATTACGCCTCAGCAAACGACATCAAGTTCTCCGACTTCCACGGTGGCGCCCCCCCATTCAACGGACTCAACGATAACTCCAGGCTGATCTGTTAAGGCAAAATGAGCTTACAAACCTCGCCATATTGTCATCCGGTTCCTGGGATCCCGGATGTTCAAATGAAGCACAAGTGTTCCCAGGTAATTAGACTAGAAGCACGATGACCTGTTAATCTTGAGACAGGTATCAATGGAAGCCAATGTTTTTCCATTCGTGATGTCGTGTGGCTGGTTTTATTGTCCCAAAACGGCTTGTTTGTTATGACAGCCGCGCTAGAAACCAGAGGCCTGATGTCCTCAGCCTGAAAAAGAGAAGATGGAGTAAACCAAGTTCTGGCGAAGTGCTGTCTCGAAGGCTGGTTTTGGCAACCCGGCTCGCTAGCCAAAGTCGTGGGGACTGGCAATGGTCGTAATTAATTTTATGCATTACATAAGCGATGTACTTCATGTTCTCGACGGCCGTCAGGCTTGATCACGACGAACTTCGTCTTAATTTCTGTACTTATAGCAACGGGGTACGCTCTGGATCGTATCTTGGACCACCATGGCAGGTTTTCTCCGTAAAAAACCCAAGCAGGATCAGCGAACCAAAAGTTTAGCAGCAGCACCACCACCACCCTCGGCAGCGTCTACACCTCTTTTCGCCAAGTTTGCGAGCGCAAAACAGGCGGAGGGGCCGCGTGTAGTCTCCTCACCGATGCTTCTATCGAGTGCGCGGAGAGATACAATGCCGTCTCATCAACCTCGCGCTTCGCAGGCTGCGGGGCACTTGCAGCAGCGTGATGGTAACTCGAGGGGCCAATCACTGGAAAGCAGTCGTGAAAGTGCAGGGGGATACCCAGACAGACTCCCAAACCGGGGCGCGGCCGCCGCGTTACAAAATCGACCTTGGCGAACGAGGACGCAGCTGGATCAGCCGCAACGCGATGGTCGCAATGATTCTACGGACTATTTTAGCCATTTGGGAGCTCCTGTGTCGCAGGATAATCAGAGAGGGCAGGCTGTGGTGCACCCAGGCCTTTATGACAACACGAGGTTCCAACCTTCCACGGAGACAGCTGCGAACATTCCAATTCAGCGCGGGAACCGAGATTCGGCTCCACCTCCGACGCTGCCTATGCTCGAAAAACTTTTGCCAGCCCACGAAGAAGAGGAATCTCCCATACAGGGGGAGTATGCACACTTATGGAGCATGATCGCCGGGGACGATGTACAACTGCCCGAAATACCAGAGGGATCGACTGATAATCCTGCCCCAAGGAAGGCCTTCGCGCAGGAATCCGGTCGACACTTGAACGTGACTTTCGACCCTGGCCTCGTTTCTGATCCACCTGTTGCCCATTCTAACTCCCCCTTCGGAGGCAGTCGTCCTATCGCATCGCCCGAAGTCGATCTACGCTCACAACCTTTGCCTCCGTCGCGCCAAGTCCCTCTCGCTAACGGCGCCTCAAACAGTCGAACGAGCTTGCACTTCGATGCCGGCGAAAACCCCTCTAAGCCCCAGAAATCTTACGAATACGCCAACCATGACGACATTCCTGAGGTGAGCATTCCCACCTATTTCCATGCCGCCCGTCAAGATGTGTTTCTCGCGCGGCTAGTTCGCATCATGCACGTAATGAGATGGGACACGCTGCGTTCATTTTACGCTCATATCTCACGCGTCCTTCGTTCTTCGTTTCTTGCTTCTCTTTCCCCTGTCGTTGCTTATTTCGTCTTACCCACAGCAAAGTTCTGGCTCCGCACCGCTATCGACTTCGCCGAGTGCCAATCGGAAGCTAGTGAAATCGACGAAGCCTGCGGGACAGCCACCACCTTCAATAACGCGATCACAGTCGGTAATTAATATATCACTCTTGGCATGGTGACGTCGTCTAATCATATCTTTTCCTTATCTATTTTAGGCCGCGCAGGGAGTGAGCGCCAACAGACCAGGTTTCCCCCCCTCGCAACCAGCTCAAGTCGAAGCACCAAGATCTCACTACCCCCCGTCAGACATCATGGGTGCTAACATCAGCGCGCCGGATGGATCGGTTATTCAGCAGCATCGCGCCCTTTACAAAGAGCCAATCATGGTCACGAACAACCCTCATCGCGTTGCAACACCACCAACTGCTTACGCACCCTCGCAGCAGCGCATGAGCGTTCAGTTTACTCCCACCCCGGCCGCTATCTCTCCGCCACGCAAGTCCTCTAGTATGAGGGCGGCTGCTGCTGGGAAGGTGACTGGGAAGCCCTTGATCTTTACCGCGATGGCTGCTGTCGATCAGAGACCAGGACCTCCTGTAGCAGCTCCCCATCCAGCCATATCATCTCCACCCGTCGTGCAGTACAGAAACTGGCCGGATTCTGGCCCGTACCCTCAGCAGCAGCAACATCCACAACCACAGCACCACCACGCTCCTCCTCCGCCTGCAGTTCTACTTCCACCACGGAGGGAGTCTGTACGTCCCTACCCTCAACCGCCTCCGCCTCAAACCCCACCCAAACCCCATCACCGAGCATCGATAGTTGGTCACGGCATTCAGGCCGGCCCATCTGCGATACGGCCACCCTCTGCTGCATCACAAATAATCATTCCCACTCCCACTGTTCCCGTCATGTCTCCTAAAGCCCCACACCACGCACCACAGACCAATGGATACCCCACACCCCCTCATGACGAACAACCGTCACCCTCGCTACACGTATCCTCCTCCCGAACCCGCAAATCCCGCTCTCAACCCTCCGTCGATCACTCACACACCAGTATCATTGGAGGACCTAGCGACCCGAAACAACGAACGCCTGTCAAAGTGCGCCCGACGACACCACTATCGCCTGGAAACGTTGGCCCGATCCAGATTGACGGCGACGTGCTTGGGGTACCGCTCGACGACGACCCGTTCGCCAAGACCGAGGGCGTGAAGTTGCTCATGCCGACGATCTCGGGGCCGCCCAGTCCCATCGGCACGGAGGGCACTGGGAGACGAAGAAAGTCGCGGGATGGCAGGAAGGACGGGGAGGAGCTACATTCGGATTCGGGATCCTTCGAGCCTTCCAGGCCCGCGAGCGCCCGTCTGCACTCGTCACCGTCACCGATGTCATCAGACGAGGAGTTGCGACGCGCAAGTGCAAAAGTTGTGGAAACCCATCCGATTAAGCATATGGTAATGGTTCCGCCCCCGCTCCTCTATGGCAAGGAAGGGGGCCGCGATTGCCTAACTGGCTACCTCGGCGATGCGAAGTTGTTGGGGATCCTCCTTGGCTTCTTCTCATTCTATGACTGGTGCATGATTCTGAGCCTGTCGCGAGACATTCGCTTCATGATCGTGCAGAGCCCTATGCTACGGGAGACGGTACTGGAGCGGTTCTTGAAGACGGTGGGGTATGCACGATGGGGTTGGAACGAGCCTGATCCGCTCTCGTTATCCCTGCAGGTGCGTCATAGTCGTGTTTACGCCTTTTTTCCATTTTGCTAACTGACAGGCAGGATCTCAACGATTACATGAGAGGAGTGTCGACTCCTACCCATGAATATGCTCGCATTGCAGCGCTCTACAACCATTCTCTCTACGTCCACCCATCACACAGGGATCTGTCACTTTATGACACAGTACGACATCTAGCGGCATCCACCCGTGCGTACACTCGCGTTGTACTCCGCTTACGGGCCCAGGGTGAGAAGGAGATCACCATTGCTCGCTTCCGTGGTGGTCTACGAGGCGGTTCCAGGCCAGCAAGCCGAGCCCCCTCGCCGACATTTTCACACTCGAACCACAGCCATGGATCTGTGCAAAATTCACAACCCCAAAATGCACGGCCTGCCGCCGTGACCTTCCAGTCTCCTCTCTTCCGTCTCAAGCGTGCACCGCTCCTGCGCGTGTTTGTCCCATCGCCGGATGGTGATTGGTTGTCGGATAAGAGCGTTTTAGAATGTGAGGCGGAATGCCGGCGTGCGGGAGTAAGGGACCTTATGCGATTTGGTGACGTCGTGTGGGATGTAGCTGTGGGTGATGAAGGCAACGTGGGCCGTCTAGTTTGGGACGGTAGCTATCTTATCGTAAGTCTTACTTCACCCCTTCGCTGGTTGTTTGCTCCGGTTTCTGACAAAGCGGTTTAACTCAAGGATCTTGACTACTCGTACTCTCCCATCGGCGACCTTCCAAAGTACATGCCAACGTTTGCATTCCCGCCTTCATACTTCCACCGTGTTATACGGACTGGGCCAAACTCATCGAACCCTATTGTGCACATCGATCTCCGGCCATGGGGTGAAGAGATCGCTGCGAATCTGCAGCTTCTTCAGGATCGAGTGCGAACAGAAACGTGCGTGTGGTCATCGATGTGATAGAGCTCAACTCACAACCTTCGTCGACAGACCCCAGGGTGCTTACCACAATGTTGTTCGGTGGGTACACCGCTCGTCCTTTGTGATCCGCCCGCTTGCCAGGGGTCAAGTGCGATCACCGATGTCGATTTCTCACTACTCTAACGCTCACGCTGGTCATATGCGTGTCCCTATCCCCGACTGCAACCTTTTCGTCGACCCTGGGTGGTATGGGACCATTGTAGTCGAAACAGAGGGCACCAACGAATCTCTAGCAGATTTGCAAGATCGGTGTGGACCAGGTGTCTTCCCTCCTCGGCCAGCACCGGTCAATGGTGCCAAGCCTGTCGATCGAGACAGCAAGCTTGTATTCCGGATTCTGAGGGAGAAAAGGTGCGTAGCGGCGACATGCTCCTGTCCATGAAGCTTATCCTCTGCTTTACAGCCGACCAGGAGAAATCTGGATCCGGGCCGTCTCAATTAAAGAACGCCTTCTGTGACTAGACAATGCTTCTATGACCCACTAACACTCTGCACTACTGCTTACTATTCCCCGTCTACACGCCATCTCGTTTCATCTTTATTTCTGGGTTTATCATTAGGTCAACTAATTACATACCCCGCCCATAAGGTGGCGCGGACTCTTACTTTTCATGTGCATTCAATTGCTAACTATAGATCATATATTTGAATTACTTGTGCTCATGTTGTAGTTTTCCTAATATCTACATGCTCTGAAGTAACTGGTGTCCGTAAAGCTGAAGCGCTTTCATCTAACGAAAATGCGTCACGATGAATGATCGTTGATTTATCCAAAGATAGTAGGTAGTAGGGAGTGTGGTAAGAAAAGAGTGAACACGGTACAAAGGATAGGATAGGCTTTCCGCCAGACGATACAGCAGGACATCCGCAGGCAGATATGTGGGTGTGACATCCAACTGGTCTTCCTACTCGTATGGTGGAGGGACGGTCATTGTGAGGACTGTCTCCCTTCTTCCAAGTGGTCTTGAATCTTTGTCACTGGTAGTTCGCCCAGCCAGTTCCGAAATCTGTGTCTGGAGCTCAGCAACCTTCGCATTGGCCTCTCCGTGAACTAAAACCGCGCGATTGAATTCAGCGACGAGGTTCTGTAGGTTCTGCATGTCCTGTGTTGTGCGCTGTACGTCTCTCGCTGGCCCACCGAGGCCATCACACGCAACGGCAGAAATTGGGGAATTGATAGGAAGTAGATCGACGGGATCTAAATTGGAGTTCGAGAAGAGTGATTTCTCCGACATCTGAGCGTGACTGTTGGATCTAGCAGGGCTGTGATGACGAATGCTTCCGCTTGCCACTGTGTTGCCGTCCCTCGCGAATGGGTCTCGAGCGTATGGTCCTCCCACCAAAGCGTGTGGCCCCTTTTCTGCTGCATTGAAGGTCCTGTTTTCTCTGGGGCGTTCTCTAAATGGCTCGATTGGTGACAAAATGGCTGTGCGCAAAATGAACATCAAAGGAAGAAACGGATGTCGAGGGGGCCAAACGAACCTTCCACGCTAACTTGGGAGCGAGTATCACTACTCTTCGCGATCCGTTTGCGACATAGGATGAGCAAGAATATGAGGGCAAGGAGAGCTACTCCACCAATTACGGCCCCGATTACAGCCCCAATCGGTATGCCTTTCCCCGGAGATGTGCTAGAACCAGAGGCGGCACCAGCCGCGGAAGTAAGCCCAGCCCCAGCCCCGGTAACGGTCACGGTGCCCCAATGCGTGTTCCCAGTGACGCCAGTGGCGGAAGTGTTCGCACTCGTGCTGCTTCCAACGGAAAGGCTAGATGTGCTCGAGCCGCTAAGGTCAGCTGAAGATCTAGTCTCGGATGTGGAAATAGCACTTGAGGCAGCTGGAACAATTGCTGAAGTCGTTGCAGCTTGCCCGCCCCCGGGCTTTATAGCAAGAGTATCAAAAGACGGTGTATATATCAAGTAGTCCAAAACGAACGTCGTACCATTGGTGCTGCTAGTCACTTCGATCTTGAGGGTATGCTGTCCGGCTGAGATCGAATCGCTGGACCAAAGTACGGTGTTCTCGCGCTGAAGAACGCCTGCGTTGAATTCGGGAGTGTCTGTCGTTACCGAGTACGTTTGCGAGGAGGCAACAGAATCGAGAGTATAAGTCACACCAACGCTGCCAAGATGTGAATAATCAAAGACGCTGTAGACCCAGACAGCGCTCCCTGATTCGAAATTCAGTCTGGGACATCTATTGAAGAGTCAAAATACTGACCGGTGAATGTGAAGGTCGCTGAGGCACCTGTGCTGCTAGTCTGATGCGTCGCGTTTCCGTAAGGCTGGCCGGTCTGTGGCAACTCTGACGAGCGATACAGCCCGGTCTTCCGCGTCCAGCTCCCCGAGTATGTGATAGCAGCGTCACTGTCATCGACGATCAAACGCTGTCCGGATAGAGGAGTATTTTGTCCGGCCGTGACCAGCATCATGTCAATGGAAGTACCAGCAATGTGGGTGATGCTGATCGTGTGCGTGCCGTCAGAAAGCTTCGGAGACTGGTACCACTGAAGGGCGGAAGGGGGAGACGGGTCATTGTACCACGCCTGGTAGCTGGGGCCGCCGTCAATGGATACGAAGATGTTCTGGGACAATGGTGAGGGAGGTGTGTTGCCAATAAACGCTATGGAGGTTCCTAAGAGCCCACAGACCCATTAGCCATCAGGAAGGAAGTGAGGTTCGAGAATCATACCTTGGAAGGACATCTTCAATGTGCCGTAATTTCCACTGTCACTATAGCCAGAGGTGTCTCCGTTTGCGGCGAAGGGGGGGTATGTGGCAGACCCTCCGAAGAAGCGGTAACTTGGTATATTGGACCATACGCCATTGCCGACTGTATTCCCGGTGCTCAGGTGGCTCGTCGTGTCGTCGAGGACGATGGTCGCCATCTGGGCGGTGACCACAAAACGAGGGAAGAAAAAGAAAAAAGTTTGTCTTCACCAGCATTTGCGTGCAACTTGATAGCCTTTGTTGTCCTAAGGGTCGAGGAGTCGCTAAAGAAAATGGCGGTATCCACATGGAGTGGGCGCCCACTCATTCGTATATCCCTACCAATCATGCGAGCGATACAATCAAAATGTGACTTTGTCTCCAGCGCGCCGACATCTCGAAATAGTGGAGGGTCGTGTACCCTCAAATACCAGGTCGAAGCAAGCCTTGAGCACCTGGTCAAACACAATAGCACAAAAACACAACGGATACGTCCAGGGTGACTTGTTTGCCGAAACATGAGTTATCATATCACCGTTCAAGCTTATTCCAATCATGGCCACAGATTGACTGATGCGACAGTCCCACGCATTCCGTCGTTCGCCGTTTATCCGTAGCACCTCAGGGTGGTTGTTTCGCGAAATGAAGGAACAGGGAATGTTGTCAAACTCACTTAATGGGTCTCATGAGTCACAGGGAATACAAAATCTCGATTTTTGCTCTACGAACTTTATTCACCCAGCCCGGATACTGTGCACAAACTTGTCAGACGACTAGAGAGGCACCGCTTATCATCAAACGGCAAGACGTACCTGGGCCCTTACTATAAGTGTTATTCTGTCGCCCGGGGTCAATGTCCCAACGAAGCCCCTTCCCGTTCTAGCACCCTTCGTCCTAGCTGAAGCCTCTGCAGCATCATCGATGATATCGTGCTTCGTCCAAGCAATTTGGTGGTTCCTAATAGTCGAAGAAACCTGTATATTAAACTGCAGGGCCCATCGCCGATTATTTTCTAACGAATTCACGACTTCTGGCGCAAAGAGACGTCCAAAAGCGTCAGCGTCGAATTCGTCAGCGTTGCGTATGGTCCGCTGCTCAAAGTCTCGTCCAACGTCATGGTCTGTCGGGGCTCCACGTATGATGCCAGCTTCGAACCAAGTGAAAGAGCCATTGTATGTCCCTGATAAGATTCGTTATGAGAGTTGCTGCTCCTTGAGGCAACAAAGCTTGTATGCTGTACCATAATGATTGGCGTCTCCGCCCCAGCCTTGATCACAGCTTGAGAGGGAGAACTTCACCATCTGAATCTCCAGATGCTGGTACGATGGCACAGGTGGCGTCACGAGGTAATACGCGGCAGCATTATTCTGTGTCTCATGATTGGCGGGGACCAGGAGAAGCCTGTCGCTCATAGCTGAGACACAGGGCCAGTATTGAGCCATGTTAAGGATGACATCTGCAAGCTCCAGAGGCACAAAATGGAGTAGTATGCCTTGTGCCGAGAAAACGTCCTGATCTGTTGGATCCTTCCGATCCAGCTCCGGGGGCTCAGTGTCCTCTGTACTAGTATTGGTGTCATCTGAGTCGGATGACTCGTAGCTAGTACTACGTCGTCGATTGAGTAGAGAACGAAAGAAACGCATTGAAATATCGAGAAAGAATCAATGAAAGTTGCAAGGAGGAGTTGAGTCTGTTGTACTTGTGCACTGGCAAACTGTTTTGTTGATGATGGTCCCTGGGTGATTGGCATGATGTCATGTTGATGACACTGGCAAGATTTGCAACATCGAGAAGTAATAAGTATTTCTCATATAATGACCTGTGCAAGGTGTGTGTACCGCTCTAAGAGATACAACGATCAACCTGCAAGGACACTAATCAACAGAGTCGTCACGGTATTGCCGAGATTCAGTGGTGGCGCTTGGCTAGAAATTGTACAACTTGAAGTTTGTCAAAGGTGGTCAATCAGCGTAGGACAGAAGGGTGGATAACTATTGAATACATATGGTGGAGAAGTGGGTGTTTCAATCGAAATCTATACCCCCGTTACAAGATACCTGAACAAAATGCTATCAGCGACCAAGCCATTGGTCCATTAAATTCACTTACACTCTGGCCTGAAAGCGAACACGATCAGTGGGTGATAGAATGGGGGACAAGATACGTCTCTAACCTGTGATAAATCCAGATTCCTTGGACGCGAGGTAGGAGACGAGGCTCGCAATATCTGCCGGGATTCCAATGCGCCCAACTGGCGAACTCTTGCTGAGCTATCGAAGATATCGAAGGAGTCAGCGTTATAAGAGAGGGGTACTATCTCTTGTTATCCACCTTTTCCTGAAGATCTTCCGATTTACCCTGAAAGAAAGCGGCATCTTTACCATCGAAATAATGGACTGTGGCAAAGGTAATATCAGCAATCTCATTTTGTAATATGCACGTTTAGTACACACGCATAGATGTTTCGATAGGCCCGGGTGCATAAGCATTGACGGTTATACCGTGTGGACCCAGCTCAATCGCTGCCATCCTAGTCAGGACTCTGCCTATCAGTAATATTTAGCCCCCAAACCCACCTGCACTTTGGGTCAGACCCCTGATGGCGAATTTGGTTGCAGAATATGCTGCCATGTTCGCAGCACCTACGTTTGGGTTAGCGAGTATGCGCGTTGTGACCTGGCCAGCCTACCTCGTTTTCCAGCTACTGAAGACGCCCCGATGATCCTTCCTCCACGTCCTTGTGCGACCATCTGGGCCCCTGCGTACTTATAGCATAAGAAAGTTCCTTTGGCATTGACTGCGAAGAGTTTGTCCCAGTCATCCTCCGTGGCTAAGAGCATCCACTGAGCCATTTCTGCAGACCCGACGCACGCATCACATACTTTCCAATAATGGTTTCCATTTCGGGATTCCAGCATTTGCCACCAGCTTAAGATATGATGCGAGTTTAGGTAGCAGGCTCAAAATATCAATGAGGGACTTACCACATCGAGCCCGCCATGGTGTTCGACGACATCCGTGATCAGGCCCTTCACTTGCTTGTCAAAAGATATATCCGCGACATGGAAAGTGCTTTTCCGTTGCTTAGATTTGATTTCTTCGACTAGCGTCTCAAGGCCAGTAGTCGTTATATCGTTTACGGCCACATCGAACCCATCGTCTGCAAGCCGAAGCGCGATCGCACGTCCAATTCCTTGACCTGTGAATGCATATGAGCTGGCGTCTACAGATGTCGGGTATACTTGCTACAAAGTAACCTTACCTGCTCCAGTCACTAACGCAACACCCTTGGATGACATTCCTATGATTCGAGGATGAGTATGAGAATGTAAAGGGAACCGCCGTGTCTTCTTTTATCCTCATTGGCGGAACTTCCCCGACTCTCTTACGCAAGTAAGAGAAAAGGTTCTTTGGGTCATGTGTGTAGGACTTGGGTAGATGGAGGTCAGGAGGGACGGGATGAGAGTGGGGACCCGCACTGCAAACAAGTTCATCAGGAAAACTTCAGGTCCATGATATGGCTAGATTAGATTATCTTGGCACACCATCATTCCAGATGCAGATAAAGCGGAATCAAGATGATGAGGCGTAGATATTCCCTTGCCTGGATGGTCTTTAAGGTGGCTCGGGCATTTTCTCTTCAAAATCTTGACGATTAGATTATCTTGGCACACTGTCATTCCAGATGCGGATAAAGCGAAATCACGATGATGAGGCGTGTTGGAATAACGGTCCGAGCTTGTCCAAACGATTCATTATCACGCTGATACTTTTTAGTATTACTTCGTTCTACAGCCCGCGCCACCGAAATGCACCCCCAGGTTGTATGAATTTCCTCTTATATTTGAGTTCTTATTGTTCTTACTAGCTACTTATATTCGTTGTTTTTACCTGTATCACCACACGTTTACCTCCCAATACACCGGTCGTCAACGCTTGCATCAGTCTCTTCAACAGAGGCGTAGATATTCCCTTGCCTAGATGGTCTTTAAGGTGGCTCGAGCTTTTTCTCTTCAAAATCTTGACGTCAGGTTCTCCTTGACCGCAATAAAGGCGGCTCCAGGCCTTACGATACCTCATTTTGACTGCAATGTGCCAGCTCTACTCAGGAGGTCGAGATGTGGATATACCCTTTCCTGGGTATGTCAGAAGAATAGTCGATCAGCGCAAGGTGATAGGATGGACCAGATGAAGAACAACTTGTTCGTGAGGACCGTGCCACTCCGACATTAACGCTGCGATAATTATCGCCCCCATGTTTATGAAACGGCTCCAAATCAGGAGAATGACATGCGGTTGACAAAACCCCACCCACCTATATCTAACCATATCAAACTGGTCATCATCATGATGGCCTTGGTCTGGGATTACATCAGGATCTAACTATATTTATTTATTTATACGGTGGTTTGATCTTTTCCTCGACGGATCCCTGATGAAAGTGGGATAGAGAAAGTGGCACTTGCCTAATTTAGAAAAACGTTAGATCCGAATCATCCGATATTTTGGTCTCGATTTTCAAACCCCGCGGACACCTTTCGCATTTGACGACATCGTCGCACTGGCTGTTCAAACGGTTCTGACACCTCTGAGTGGGTTCAAGCTTTCTATTTAGGTCAATCTAAGTGTACAGTAAGTGATTAAGCATGACTATAGACTATACCGCTTGTAATCAATGAATTCAGTCCTGCAAATCTACATCCTCCTGCTCTTCAATCTCCTCCCAATCCATGGGCACGGTGTAAGCCTCGAGCTCAAGATCCTGTGAAGCGTCGATTTCGGTCGACTGTGAAGGTGTTTTGGTACATGGTTTAGCATGGTAGCGTGTCACTGCGAGGATTAGCTGAGTGACTGTCCTCTGTACTAGTAAAGGTGTCTTCCGAGTCGGATGACTCATAGCTAGTACTACGTCGTCGAATGAGTAGAGAACGAAAGTAACACATGAAAATATCGAGAAAGAATCAATGAAAGTTGAAGGGAGGTGTTGAATCTGTTGTACTCAAGTATGCACTGGCGGGGGGCTGTTTGTTGATGATCGTCCCTATGTATGTTGTATGTGATTGGCATGATGGCATGTTGATGGCACTAGTACTGGCAAGACTTGCAACATCAAAAAGTAATAAGTATTTCCTATATAATGACCCGTGCAAGGTGTGCGTACAGCTCTTAGAGATACAACGATCAGCCTGCAAGGACAGTATTCACCAGAGTCGTCACGGTATTGCCGAAATTCAGTGGTGGCGCTTGGCTGGAAATTGTACAACTTGAAGTTGGTCAAAGGGGGTCAGTTAGCGTAGGACAGAAGGGTGGATAACTATTGAATATATATGGTGAAGTGGGTGTTTCAATCGAAATATATACCCCCGTTACAAGATACCTGAACAAAATGCTATCAATGACCAGGCCATTGGCCCATTGAATTCACTTACACTCTGGCCTGAAAGCGAACACGATCAGTGGGGGATAGAAAGGGGAACAAGATACGTCTCTAACCTGTGATAAATCCAGATTCCTTGGACGCGAGGTAGGAGACAAGGCTCGCAATATCTGCCGGGCTTCCATTGCGCCCAAGTGGCGATCTCTTGCTGAGCTATCGAAGATGTCGAAGGAGTCAGCTTGATAGAAGAGGGATACTATCTCTTGTTATACACCTTTTCCAGATAATCTCCCGATTTACCCTGAAAGAAAGCGGCATCTTCCCCATCGAGATACTGGACTGTGGCACAAGTAATATCAGCAGTCTCTTGATTGTAATATGCATGTTTAGTACCCACGCATAGATGTTTCGATAGGCCCAGGTGCGTATGCATTGACGGTTATACCATGTGGACCCAGCTCAATCGCTGCCATCCTAGTCAGGACTTTGCATATCAGTGGTATTTTGCCCCAAACCCACCTGCACTTTGGGTCAGACCCCTGATGGCGAATTTGGTTGCAGCGTATGCTGCCGTGTTCGCAGTACCTACGTATGTATCAGTGAGGATGCGCATTTTGACTTGGCCAGCCTACCTCGTTTTCCGGCTACCGAAGACGCCCCGATGATCCTTCCTCCGCGTCCTTGTGCGACCATCTGGGCCCCTGCGTACTTATAGCATAAGAAAGTTCCTTTGGCATTGACTGCGAAGAGTTTGTCCCAGTCATCCTCCGTGGCTAAGAGCATCCACTGAGCCATTTCTGCAGACCCGACGCACGCATCACATACTTTCCAATAATGGCTTCCATTTCACTATTCCAGCATTTGCCACCATCTTAACATATGATGTCAGTCTAAGTAGCTGGTTTAGAATATCAATGAGGGACTTACCACATCGAGCCCGCCATGGTGTTCGACGACATTCGTGATCAGGTCCTTCACTTGCTTGTCAGAAGATACATCCGCGACATGGAAAGTGCTTTTCCGTTGCTTAGATTTGATTTCTTCGACTAGCGTCTCAAGGCCGGCGGCCGTTATATCGTTTACGGCCACATCGAACCCGTCGTCTGCGAGGCGAAGCGCGATCGCACGTCCAATACCTTGACCTGTGAATGGATATGAGTCCGGGCCTACAGATGTCGGACGTACTGCTAAGGTAACCTTACCTGCTCCAGTCACCAACGCAACACCCTTGGATGACATTCCTATGGTTCGAGGATGAGTATGAGAATGTAAAGGGAACGGCCGCGTCTTCTTTTATTCTCATCGGCGGAACTTCTACTTATGAGGTCACTGTTAGCGGATAGTCTTATCCTGAGACGATAAAATGCCATATCAGGACATACCATCAGGGTACCGCATGGTTAGTGTGGTCCAATTATAGCCTCTTTTCATGCGCGAGGAATACTATTGATTAATGTGGAAGCTCGGCCATGCTGGCATCTGCCTGACTGGAACCAGAAGAAACGGAAAAGCATTTAACTCGAACATAACTCACACCCTACAACAGAGAGTACGATTCTCAAAAATTTCGAACGTGTTAGTATCACGGAGTAACAATGCTGTAGCAGGAGCAGATGGTTTCCTGTAATAGAGCGAATGACCGAACGAATCAAAGGATTAAACTTCCAAAATGAAAGAAGCAGGATCCAGAGCCGCCTCAATAAGGCGAAAGAGACATGTTTCCTCGTGCTGGCATCTGGAACCACGTCGTGCCTTTAATCGAAGTACAGGCCCCCATTACAAGACACCTATAAACGCAAACTAGAGTCATCATCACAAAGACGGTGAGAAGTTCATGCTCCACGTACACTTTGACCTGGGGAAGATCCATGGATAATCAGACATCGAAACCCGGAGAGGCAGCAATACTCCTACCTGTGATGAAGCCTGCCTCCCTTGAGACCAAAAAGGATACAAGGCTCGCAATGTCTGCAGTGGTCCCAGTGCGCCCCACTGGCGTCTGTTTCTTGAACTACACGAACGTCTCAAATGCGAGCTACTGCCAGAATCATATACTCACCTCTTCCACCATGCTATCCATGGTTCCAGCTGCCGAACATTCAGTGTCAAGTCGAGCGACTGTAAATCAGAAGCTCAAGGCTGCCCGGACACACGAGCCATCATCTTACGCATGTGTGTTTCTATCAGTCCAGGTGCATATGCGTTCACGGTTATTCCATGAGGGCCAAATTCCTCGGCTGGAGTAAGAAACACTTGTCGGTCAACTACAAACGAGGATATCGAAGTTTGAAACCCTACCTGCACTCTGGGTCAAACCTCTAACAGCAAATTTTGTCGCAGAATACGCTGCCATATGCTGAGACCCTGTACATAAAAGAGAGAAAGAGAGAGAGACATGAGCAGAGGTTGAGCCGTTTGCTAACCCTACCACTTTCTTCCCAGCCAACGAGCATGCACCGATGATCCGGCCGCCACGTCCTTGGGCAATCATCTGGGCCCCTGCGTATTTGTAGCAGAGAAACGTGCCTTTTGCATTGACCGCAAATAGGTTATCCCACTCGTCCTCCGTCGCTAGTGGACGAGCAAGATGAGAAAAATACAAATGCTGAATAGGAAAGACCTAACATACTCTGAAGCATGGGCTTCCACAGTGCGATCCCCGCATTTGCTACCATCTACAAAAAGTCATGTCTCGAAGATGTAGTCCTCTCGCAAGACCCACCACGTCCAGGCTGCCGTGCTCCTCCACGACCTTCGCCACTAGGGTCCGAACTTGCTCGTCAATGGAGGCATCCGCCACGTGCATTGAACCCTTCCGTTGCTTTAGCTTGATTTCTTCAACCAAGGTCTCAAGGTCGTTCCCTTGGATGTCATTCACGGCTACATCGAATCCATCGTCTGCCAGACGCAATGAGATTGCTCGTCCAATTCCTTGCCCTATCCAAATACATGGGTTCATATCCATGTGTGCGTGCACAAGACCACATACCTGCGCCAGTCACTAGGGCGACACCTTTAGAGGACATGAAAGGCTAAGATGGGAATAGAAGGCGAACGAGTCGCGCATCTTTATACCAAGCAGTGGGCGATTAGGGGTTGTCGTTCTTGGGGGTTGAGAAGCGACGCGCGGAGTCATGAGAAAGAACCACTACACGTGCATCCCGATGACCACCTTTTGGATCTTGAGTACTTAACCTGATAAAGAGGCAGGTATCGCGCTGCTAAGGTTCGCGTGATTCGATAGTGGCTGGTTGGTGATTGAGCGGCCACGTATACCGGCCTTACATAGTATTGGTAAAGACATTGAGAGATTGTCAAGTCCAGTATATTGCAGTGAGAGTACAACATGGAAGGTTTGTTTGAGGTGGTCCAGGTCCAAGTTAACTTGTCAAGACCTCGCGAGAAAACTTTGACAAGAGTCATGTGACCGTCGTAGCCTCTGCCGGCAATCCGCCGGCAACTCAAGTTTCAAGCACAGCTTTTCCTTGAACCTCACCATGTCAACCTCTAGAGCCCGCGTTGAGGATACCTACGAGTCTCAGAATGACCAAAGACTCGACGAACTTCACACAAAAATCCGAACACTACGCGGGGTGCGTGTCGATATTGCGTCAAGGTATCAGGAACTAACCGTGTTGGCCCGTTAAGTAGATTACGACCGACATCCACGACGATGTGGAGCGACAGAACCTAATGCTTGACGAAACGGTGCGCTAAATAACTCCACCTATCACGAAGATGTACTCATATGCTCACCTGCTTGCCCCAGACTGACCGATTTAGCGCCTTCGGGAACACGTTGACGCAGGCCTCGGATCGTGCAGCACGGGCGTTTGGCATCGGAGAAGGGCAGCTGAAGACCTTCCGCATAGCGATGCTGTTTGTCGCTGTTTTCCTAACGCTCTGGGTCGGGTCAAAGCTGTATTATTGGTGGTCGCCTGCTGGAACAGGAGCCGTTGCTGTATGATACAATACCAAAGGGAGAGGATGGTGGATTAATTGTATACCCAGGTGAGTCCTGCTTTCTTCTATCATTTGCGGATATTAGTTTATTGTCTTTTAATAGGGTTTCTTATGATATAATATATAATATATTTGCTGCATCGAACATGGTACTTTGGGGGCTTCTACTTCAATCCAGGACTTGCAGACGTGCAATTGCGATACGTCACTACCTTCCAAGCGTAACGTTTCTTCCGAGTCAGAGCAATATGACAGAAAACGACCTGGATCACATCGGTCCACAGACGCACCCCCCGAGCCATTCCACGCGTTTTGAAATTTTCTAACTTGGCTCTGTTGTCGGTGATGATCGTGCGCTTCGAGTGCCTTCAATTTGTGAGTCAATAGCCTTCGATCTGCCAATTGAACTACTTTACGGGATCAGTTATTGACTGCCCGTGAGGTGGATATGTGTTCAGCGAGTAGGATAACACTGACGTCACTACAAAAAGGAAGGAATGGAAGAGCATAAGGACCTGTTACCACTCGCTTGAATCAGAAATCCGAAGTACAAAGTTTCTTGTCAGTCTTACCACTATTCGACAGTTGACATTAGGCACAGGCAGATTTGCGTAACACGAGTAGATCGTTATGAAGCGCATTAACAATCGTTATTTCATGATCGTGACGGGGTATTACATTCAAAGGTAAACACAACAATTCTTTCCATGAGAGCATGGGGCTGCAAGAACACAAGCGGATATGTGGCGCGTGAGGGATGTGTAATCATCGCTTAGGCTGTGGCCGCAGGCAACGTCTTCTCGTCGCTTTCAACCTTCTCGTCCACAGCGCCTGGCGTATTCTCAATGGGTGCTGCACGGGGGGTGGATACGCGTCCGGAAGCCGCGAACAAAACGGCAGCTGCGATGACGGTGAACAGCAGAGTGATCCACGGGAGAATAGCGACCAGTCTCACTACATAAACAGGAATCCGTCAGCGAGATCCGAGTAGAAGTTGACTGACAAACGCACGATATCCGATCTCCTTATAGACGCTGGTGGTCCCCAACGCCTTCTCAGACGCTTTGACGAGAGAATCGGGGAGCTGCACGCCGCCGATGGACGCCGTGATCTGCGCGCTGCGATTTGCGAAAAAGTCCGTGAATGGGATGAGCGTCGCGAAGAGCCAGGTGGCGCAGAAGGCGAGGATCAGTGCCTGTATGCGAAGCGAGCGCACCGCTAGGCGTCGAGTGGTGAAAAGCATGAGGACGAAGATCGAGCAGAAAACGGCGATCAGTGCTCCGACTGTGGTGAGGACAACGCCGGAGTTGAAAACATCTGAAAGCGGGTTCAATAGACACGTATTATATGGGCTATGTACTGACCATGTGTGTTAATGGAGAGCTTAGTTGGAGGCGGGACGAGTTTTCTGAAACGGCTCTTCTGCTGATTTGACTTGATAAGGGCGTTGAGACCTATCAACGCGTTTTATTCAATCTCTCTATGCGCGAAGAACGAGCGCCTCGTGTACTCACCTACACTACCGGCGATGACGCCCCACGCCCAAGCCATAGAAAGCGAGCCCAAGACAGCGCCCCGTAAGGGAACCACAGTAGCATTTGAAGACATGGCGTTAGGCGTTACCTTCGTTGGTTTTGGAAAGGAAGGGAGAGAAAGCGAATTACTTCATTCCTTGACCTGTATTTATACATTATACACTAGCCTACCGCGATCGGAAGTCGTGTGACAGGCGGCAAACGTCATTTGGGATAAGAGCCGAACCTTTTGACAGGGAATGTTCGTTAGTAAAGAATGGTGGCACTTTCGAAATGCCCGGTTGTGGGAATTGCAAAGACTTTGAAAGGGAGAACGTTCAGAATGACAAGAGGCCTTTTCGCTTGATACTTATCGGTGAACGTTCAGTGCTTCCGCCAGTTTCTTCAGCGCCGTTTGGGATGCATCCAACTCATGTATTCGCCTCAAGTTCACACCTAATTTAGCTTGTACGGGATGGTGGACCGGGGTAGATCTGGGGCCGAGCGTCATGATCTTCAACTCCTGCTCAGGGCAGGATTATATTAGTTTGAAAATACAAAGAGCACGATAACGAGAGCCTGAACCGGTGAGAATCATTGAACGCAGGACACATCCTCCCCTTCAACCAATTTTCTGAGCTTGAAGTGGTGCTTCCTTTAACGAAATACCGCGAAGAACGAAGTCCGGCGGCCTATGCCACGCCTCCGCAGTCCGGTACAGAGGGTTCATCTCTGTGGTCGGTGGCGGGCGCGGTAGCGCGCGAGCGGTTGGCGAAGGCAACTGTTCCATCACTGGGCTCCGAGTCGGAGCCTGCCAACTGGGAGAATTCGTCAGGGCCTCTTCCGGATAGAAAATGATATCCCAACTCACTCAGGATCGGTCGAGCTCCATCCACAGGTCTCGCACCTCCACAAGTTCGAGGTGGGACCACGTAGGTAGATATATCCGCGGAAGAAAGGGAAGCGCCGAAACTGTTTCGTTCGTTTCAAGGATGCTAAGAAGCCTAGTCAGATGATTCGGGGATTATTATGTGCGAATAAGAGGACGCACCAGGTTCGTGACACGATGGGCAATGTTTTGGGTTTGGATCTTTGCTATCGATCTCGGAGATTATGGACATTTTGACTGGGAGGCATGAGACGGAATGGTATGGAAATATGATTTCGCTCACATAAAGCTGTTAATACATGAGCACACTCGCAAAACGGATACTGAAGGGCTTACAGAGGCATTTCATTATGTGGAAAGGGCGCCCAGCGCGGTCGAAGAAAAGTGTAAACCTGTGTCAATGGCAATCACTGCAGTAGAAAGAGGAATCAGAAGAAACGCATCAGGATGATGAGAGGCTTATATACCCAGGCCTGCTCAGTTGAGCTAGATGGCCTGCCCGCCCCTTTTCGAACGGCAATCAGTGATGATGCTGATGAGAGCGACACAGAACCATACCTCACCAACAAAGACAGAATGGCACCAAGAAGCTCTGATGGAAGGACTTCAACTGTTTCTGACCGAGTGGTTCAGAAATAGACAAAGCTGAAACAGAACAATGGCGGAACTCTGACTTCCAGCCGCAGAAAGTCAAAGAGAAAACAAAAGACCTCTAAATTCCATTTGCTGGGATCAGACGCTGCGTCAAAGACGTGCATCCGAGGGTCCAGCAAAAAGAAAGATGAGGATCCCCCGACGACACAAGCCAGGAGTGCAGCGGCAAGGTCATCGCGCCCCCGCGTTGCAAGCAGAGCGCAGGAGACAAGGGCGGCAAAAATTAGATAACCAGAAATGGAGGCGGTGCCTCCATAATAGTGGTTAAACTATTAAGAACAGATACTACACTTGATCTAAGCCAAAAGGCCAGAGTGGTAAGGAAATCAGAAGGGCGCCTGATGGCTTATATACCCGTCAAACGAACGCACGGACCAGCATCAATTATCCGAGATGAATTCGTATGATTAAATTAGATCGTTTGACCCTTCTCAAAGTGCCCAGTATTTCCTTGCTCTCAAGTTGCACGTTTCTTGTAAAATTGCTATCAACATTTTATATATACCTAGAGGTGGTGGTGGTGTATATTATACTGGCGCAGCCAGAGGTATGTATGCCAAGGGCCTTTTCATCATATGTTTAAATTGTGTATCATTTTTATCATTTATTTTGAAAGTTCGAAGCATGCAACACAAACTTCTCTCAAGGACTTGCCCAGGACTAAGAATGGCCCAACAAGTTAAGTACCTGTCAAGCCAAGACTGTTCCTAAGGCTGTCCCCATCACTCCTGTCGAACGCTTGTTCGATTTCGTTGCTCTGTGTGGTGGTTGCGACTCTTCGCTGCAGAAAAGAGACTCGAGGAACAACTGCGACGGCACCTCATGGCTTCGTGTATGCCAAATTCTAATCTGGTTCTCCGAAGGCTCAGATCAAGACAACGCTCAGCAGGCAACGCCGCAACATTCAACTAGTCGGCATTAATCAACAGGTGACCAGCTGCGGAAGATTTTGACACGATCATTCTCAGCCATGGCTTGGCAGCAAGCCGCGACGACCCAGGTCCACCTCATACCTTTTTCCCACTCAACTCACGCTCTTTAACGACCCTCCTCCATTTATTAGGCCTTCGTCGCTATGCGAGCAACCTCTTTACAGGCCTGCTCAATAGCTTTTGCATTCTTCCTTTTTTCAACACCAGCCATTGGCCATGAACTAACAACACACGAACTACGAACCGAATCAGGCATTCATTTACCTATCTACAAGCGGAAGACATCTTTGCAAAAACGGGGAGGTTCCTCAGCGTCGATTGGATTGGGGGATTATGTCGACGTGTGGGTGTGGGTTAATCACTTTGCGTTGAGTGTGCTGACTATCTTTAGAGCATATAATGTTCTTGTGAACATAGGAGGGGTGGCCTCACCCGTCGTTCTCGGTAAGCCATCTTTCGAAGCCATTTCAGCACCTCATGTGCTTCTAGATACCGGGTCATCCGACCTTTGGGTCATCTCGGACGCATGCACGGGATGCTCCCGCGCTGTGCAGCTGTACCCGCAAGCAACGTTTCAGTCTGTGGGCCTCCAAGCCCAACTTCTCTACGGCGATTCACAAACAGGAACCCATGCTTACGGGTTAATTGGAAAGGACACTGTCGATCTAGCTGGATTGACACTCAAAGACCAATTTTTTGCCGCCATCAATAACACAAACACGAGTGTAGAGGATACAGGATCGGCTGGCATTTTTGGTTTGGGGTTCCCAGTTAACAGGTGCGTATATTGTGCATCTTCGAGGGACTACCATGTTAACTTTGGTCAGCGTGATTTGGACCACTATATTCCTCAACGAGCGCCAAACTGGAGTTCAAGTTGGCAAGCGCGAACTCGCAGACACAGACTTCAGCCGACCCATCTTTCCCGACCTTTCCAAACTCTATAATACCGTCGGGTCGCACCTGAGACGTGCGCGATTCCCCAATGTCGCTAACTTATACCCCGGCTCGAAGTCCAAGCATGGCGCTCGTCA
Source organism: Tephrocybe rancida (assembly GCA_018858115.1). NCBI lineage: Eukaryota > Fungi > Basidiomycota > Agaricomycetes > Agaricales > Lyophyllaceae > Tephrocybe > Tephrocybe rancida. The sequence goes on along the minus strand of JABCKT010006455.1, from coordinate 90,768 downwards.
AACTGTTGATCCTAACGTTGCCTTCAGCCAGAAGGTTGCCGAATCCTACACGAGGACCGCCCCTCTGCTCGCTCGACTCGCCGCAACCAAGGCACTCTCATTGCCACAATTTACCATCACCCTCCAGCGAGATGCAGTCCAGGTTGGCGGAAACAACGGCTTATTAAGCATTGGCGAGCTGCCGGCAGGTGTAACTAATGACAGCCTGACTTGGGTGCCGTTACGTGCGTACACAGTCGACGAAGGTGGGCTGCCAGCCCCTCCAGACTCCCCGAAGGAGGTGCGCTGTTCCACTTGCTAGTCATGAACATTAATGACGTTGTATAATCAGGCATACCCCATAACATGGGAGGTCTACATGGATGATGTATACCTTGACGGCGTCAAGCTCCCCAAGTCCACTCTTTCCTCCCCAACAATTGCCCTCTCAGCATTAGTTGACACAGTACGTTCCCAAGGCCCTCATACAGTTGCAACTTGCTCATCTAGCCGCAGGGTAACTCACTATTGCGCGGCCCGTCGGACGTCGTCCGTGCCATCAACGCAAAGCTCGGGTCGAACTTCCCCTGCGACCAAGCCCATACGTTATCCTTCTCGATCGGGGGGAAGCTGTTCCCGGTGGATCCACGCGATTTCATCACCCAAACTTACGTCGACCACGTCGACGTTTGCAACGCCAACCTCGTCTCGACAGACCCTCCTTCCGAGGGCGCGTATCTTTATTCCTGGAGTCTCGGCGACCCCTTCCTAAAAAGGTACGCCCTCTGCTTTATGTTTCAGCTATTCTAGAGAGAGCGTCTGACCGCGCCACCCTAGTGTCGTCGCGTCCTATCATTATGGGAACCTGACCCACCCATCGCACGACCCTCCGAAGATGGGTTTCCTCTCCACTGTACCCGCCGACGCCGCCGCCCAGTTAAAGGCTGCAGTTGCTGCCGCTAAGAGCGGCGACGGAAACTTTCCAGGTGAGTCTATCGATGAGCAGGGTCGCCCTACATTCCAAGCTGATGGGGCGCCCCATAGCTGTGTCTGAGGATGCTCCGAGCGGTATACGGACATCGACCCCGTCGGCCAAGTCGACAGGCACCTCAAAGGACTCAAAGGGCAATACTGCCTCTCGGACTGACTCCACGCCGTGGACCATACTGACAGCGGCGCTGTTGGTGGCGTTCTGTGCTGCGCTGACAATGTAATTGTAGATCTCTACTCGACGGTATATGTAATTCCTCCTGGCCACAAAGCGGGCGCCGCCACCTTGTGTATACCCAGCCCTATACCTGGCCCCGTGAATCTGATCCCCCTCTTCTCAGGGAGAAGAGAGAAGGGGAATTATGTAGAATGTTATAATACCTGGGACTTCAGTGATATATTATAATTGTTACAGTAGTATGAGGGAAACAGAAAGACGGCCGTAGCTTTCCCTGGGGTAAGGAGCTGACCACAGATCAAAATGAAATTCTATGGAGGTGCGACTCGGTGTGAATCCCAAATACTCCCATGTATTCCCCGTAAGTATTTCTCGTGCGCCTCCTTAATCCTGACGTGGTAATGGGTCTCCAGGTTACCACTATATCATCGACCTCCTGCTTCTAATGTTCAGCCATACCCAACTATGAATGACACTGCACAGTCTTTGCGACATGGGATTTGTTGGTACGGCAACAAAAAGGCGCAGCATGAGAGGCCATGTTCCCCACTTAGACGCTGGTAGTAAACGGCTAACGCATTATGTTGATTAATCGGGATGATCATCTGCCTTGAAATATCCTGCTGAGTGGGGCCATTCGGTTTTCCTCACTGGATCACCTGCGAGCCGCGTATTGATCTAATCCATGAAAGAAAGATGTGAGGCTGTCGATCAAGACTCACAGGTTCATATGTGCTCGAAAAAGGTTCTTTTGATCTAGATGATGCTGATATCGGTAGAAAACCACACACGCTAGACAAAGGGATGACTCGAAACACCGAAGCAGAGAAACGAGCTGGACTACTTGCTGATTGACGGTACTGTGAGTAATCGGATCATGGATAGTGTTTGATAGGGTGAGAGGAAGGGCAACATGATGAGATCCAGCGTAGATATACGGGCTTATACAGGATGAATCTTAAAGTCTTTTTCGACGCGCAGAGTCTCGACATGTAACAGGTAGCCTATGCCCGTAGGAGAGCTATATTGACCTGGGCCACTTTGCGCCATAATTGCGGATGAGCTGCGGTCATCACTTGCGGATCGATCTATCATTGACCAGTTTATGTAGACAAAAGGCACAGATATATAGAAATCAATAGGCTTCAATACAATTCAATGGACCTTTCGGCATGCGCGGGATCTGAACTCCTGCATTATCACCAAAGCTTCCGTTAATCAAACATTCCTTCCCATTAAGCATGACGTGCCATGGCTGAACTTAGTTTAGAGCACAAGTTAGCCTCATCATCAGATCATGATACGGTTGTGCGAGACGACCATAGCAGATAATGTTATCGGGTGATACGTGTGCATGTGGATTCTAGCAAAGGGGGTCTTCAGGCGGGAGCCCGCTGCTTTAAATTTGAAGATCAGGATCATGGTGGTTGAGGTGACAGCGCCGGCCCGCTATCTCCGGGTGTAGACGCGTTGCTGACATGTGTGTATTCCGAAGATGCAGTCACGTGCGTCAAGCTGCTGGTGACGACGACGACCGCAGCCGAGGCAGCCAAGGTAGTTCAGCAACGGCGACGACGACTCCTGGACGACGTCGAAAGGACGCCTCATGCCCTCTGTGTACACCTGAATTAGGCGAATATCTTGAGCGATGGCGACCACTTTAGGCTCTGGAGCAGGATCAAGGCTTCCAACTCCGGTGTTAGTCTTATCAGGTGTAGCGACTTGTGTAGCGGTTGTGGTCTCTGCAACGTCAATATACCTTCATCTGAAAAACTACAGGCAGCCAATATTGCAGCGGTGCGTGCTCTATATAAACACTCTTGTGACAGAAGGTGGCCTGACACGGAGAATCATATTATCTTTGTAGAATGGTCATTCGAATTATGCTCATGGTACCTATATACGCAATTTCGTCTTTGATTGCTTTATTCTCGCTGGAGGCTGCTTTTGTTATTGATGCCATACGAGACATTTACGAGGTGCGAACCAAAGTTTTTCAATTAGCAACTGCCACTTGACGCAAAAGTTCATTTCCTCCTTAGGCTTTCGTCATCTATTGTTTCTTTGTCCTTCTATTGTCATACCTAGGTGGCGAGCGGTCTCTTCTCATTCTTCTCCACGGCCGGCCCCCTAAAACACCAGTCTTCCCTGTGAACTTATTCAAACGCGAAATCGATGTCAGCGACCCATATACTTTTTTATTTCTGAAGCGCGGGATTTTGCGTAAGTGCTGAAGTTTCATGTACATGAATGAATAACCTGATCATTGATTTGTATCTTTTAGAATATGTGCAAGTCAAGCCCGTCCTGGCTGCAGTCACCCTCATTCTGAAAGCTTGCGGAAAGTTTAACGAGGGTGACTTCCGTGCTAACTCCGGATATCTCTACGTCAGCATCGTTTATAATACGAGCATTTGTCTGAGCTTGTATTGCTTAGCAGTGTTCTGGTTATGCGTAAATGATGATTTGAAGCCTTTTCGGTTCGTCTCTTCTGAGGTTTCTCCTTTACGCTAAATTGATGAGATATTTCACAGGCCAGTGCCCAAATTCTTATGCGTCAAAGGCATCTTATTCTTTTCATTCTGGCAATCAATCGGCATCTCTGTTCTTGTTGCAGCTGGCGTTATCAAGAAACTTGGCCCATACACGGATGCCGAACATATCTCTCTTGGTCTTACCGACACTATGACATGTCTTGAGATGCCCATTTTTGCTTTCGCCCACATGTATGCCTTTTCCCACACGGATTATATGGATCGCAGCCTCTCTTATGTCGCTCGCATGCCCATGTACTACGCTTTCCGTGATGCATTTGGGCTTCTCGATGTCGTTGAAGACTCCAAAACAACACTGCGCGGCGAAGGTATGGACTACCGTGAATTCGAGCCTGCAGAAGGCTTTATGCATCAAGGCGTCGGGCGTGATAGGCGGATTCGTGCTGGACTCCGATACAGCAAGGGCGGCCAGAGGAAATATTGGCTTCCACAACAAAGCAACGGTGCCCAGGTGCCCGGTCGTTTCCGACGGGGTGTCAACCAAGCGATGGCGAAGATTGCTGGCAATGAACAAGCAGAGGACGGTATCCACGCGCCCCTACTTGCGGATGAGGCCGAAGATGTCGTACACCTGGCTCCCGATCTTCAGAACCCCGACGAGGACTCAGATATGTGGGATCGCGATGCACATATGGCTGAAGGCGGCTATGAATTGCCGTTTGGCGATTTGAACGAGGGCGACGAGGAGTTATTTGCTCAGAGCAAGAAGTTTTTGTTCGGCGATTACAACTACCCTGTCATCGATGTCAGCTCCGAGGCGGCCCAAATGAACATGTGGGACGAGGAGGAACGAGTGCTGAGGAACGAACGGGGCGCCTGGTTCTCGCCACTTCGTGGCGCTAAGGGTGTGGCAGCGCTGCAAGGAAGAACTGCGCCAGCCTGGCAAGGGTATGGTGCAGTGGGGTCGACAGATCCTAGTTCCAGGCCCAGACAGACGAACCAGCATCGCGGCTCCGGCTCCGGTAGAGGTTCCGTGATTGACCATGACCGGGATCGAACATCTACCAACTCCAAGGATGTAAGGCCGAAATGGACGAGAGTGCGAGGCGAAGACCCGCGGCTGGGATCGACAACGCCTCAGTCACAGTCCCCTCACTCTCATCCTCGCCCAACACACGCAGGGCCATCATCCTCGCCGTCGTCGGTGTCAAGCAGCAACGCCGCTCCCCATAGAATCCGTTCGCCGCCGATAAACCCTCGCTCGCGCACTAACTCTAAAGCAGGGCCATCGAGCCCTCCAATATTACCGCCCGACGCAGTGGATCTTGTCGTCGAAGACAATGACGCTGCCCAGGAGGCACAGACTCGAGAGCGAAAGAAGGGCGAACCGGCAGTCCGAGGATCTGGGCTACGGAAGGTGTACAGGCGGGGTTTCGTCGCACAGACAGAAGAAGGAAATCGGGCAAGTGGCGAGATCGAAGTCCAAGAACCATATGGTGAAAACCGAGTAGAAGCAGCGGAGGATCTGCTTGATGTAATTGAAGCTGAGGATGGAGATAACTTCAGTACAGGTGTTGATGGTAGCCAGGTGCCCGAAGCGGAGGGTATCGTAGCAAGAGCGGAGACACCACCCATTCATGCGCGTGTACTTATTCACGGGTATGATGATGATGACAATCCCTGGGCTTAATTTTGATATTCTGTCTATTATTACGGTGTATGTTGTATCGGTTCGGTTCAACATGGTTAGACCAGGTGGTTACATTGAAATCAGCGTTGTTAAGAGTACGTCTATTACACCAATGCTTCGCCTGCAGCCGACGCATAGTGCATGAATACACGGATTAGAGGCGAGCCAGGACTGCCTCAGCGCCGGAAACGGTAACACCTGGAGCTGGTTCAACCTGGCATGGCATGGATTTAATTCATCTCGGCATGCGAAAATCCAACGATATGATTCACCTCAATATATTTGATCTTGAGATCATCGATGATAATGGCGTAGCGTGCGGTGCGAGTAAATCCAGGAGTCTCAACAGACAATCCCAGGGACTTCGACCATTCAGCGCCGGTGTCTGATAAGGTCAGGATCTGCAAATCTGGCGTGAGCCACTCTCAAAATGGACATCCCCTAATTAGATCACCGACTTTGTCTTTGAGCCCTTCAACTCTACCCCACCCACTCATGACGAATGCATCGTTCGATGCGAGTACGGCAATCGTGTCTACCCCTTTTGCCTTGAACTCGTCATACTTCTCAAGATAAGGAGGCAGATGTTTAGCATGGCAAGTGGGCTACAACAAAAGATCAGATCCATATGAAGCCGTGGGTCAGGCGCATCTTCACGCCGCTCCATGGACGCACCGTGAAAGCACCAGGAACGGAGAAAAGGACGACTTTCTTGCCTTGCCATTCTTCTGTCGAGAGCTTGATTGCTGATGAGATCGATCATGATTGATATCGACTCATTCCTTCAGTCATATTCGCTGATCACTTACGAAGGCCACAAGCAAGCTGTTGTGAAGTTGTTCAGTTTAGGTATGTATCATCTAGAGGGATTATTGACCTTATCCTCGAGTTCAGGAGTGTAGGGGATGTAGGTGAACGTTCCCTGAGGAAGGGTGTCGCCGACTTTGACCGATGGCATGATCTCTTTGAGGATTGTTTGACTTGATAGTGGAAGTCTGAACGTAGAGTTGAGATGATCACCAAGTTAGGCGGAATGTTGACCGCTTAATATAGTCACTCTCAGAAATGGCGACCGTCTCAGTCATTCTAACGAGCTCACCACACGTGATACTATTAGGAATAGCCAAAACCATAACGTTGGTCAGCCCAGGCTACTCCGAGCCTCGGAGTGATCCTGAAACCACCGAAGGGCACGATGACGGGAGGATGAGGAGCTGACTGTGATTCCACGGCAAGAACGCCGCGAGATGAAAATTTACTGGTGGTGCGGAAGCTTCAAGAGTTTCTCATGATAATTGAGTGTAAGATGCCATCAGGAGAAGAGGCCATAGTATTAGCAGCAAAACTTCAAGAGGCAGTTTGCTACTTCCTTTAGGCAATCAAGTAAGTGATAGCAGTAGCATTCCTGCAGACATCCACGAGTGAAGATCAAGCTAAAACACTTCTATCATGGGCGGAATTTTCACAGCAGCTTGATGATCAGCGTAATCCCGTGGCCGAGGCTCGAGGCTCAATAACGTCAGAAAGAGTTCTGTTGGAAAAGCTTAGTGTTGAACTATCCATTTAGCGCCCATGCGTCGTGGTTTGCAAGAAGATGGCTTTTTGATTATTCTTGTTTGGTGAACGGCTTTCTCCTTCCTCCACTTCCAGGTCTTGTTACCGCACCCTTCCAGTGTTTCTTAAAACACTAAATATCTATTGGGAATCGGCTCGAACCATAGCAACCCTGTCGTAGCCTTCCGGATAACCCGACTATCTAAACCAGGGTATAAACGCCGGGCACCCACTGTCAATTCCCTCCTTCAGTCATCTGGAACTGCTGTCCGACCTGCAAGGATCTTATTCCACGGTTTACAAGGTTTCGCATCAATGGACTCTGCGGTAGATTTGAACATCACCCGCTGGAGCTCCAGCCGCATTTGTCCACATCTTCGTTGGACTGTGGATCACGATCACAACCCGACAGCCCAGACCTCTCCATCATTTACTAGTTACTACTTTGGCTTGTGTAGCACCTTTGGGTCACGGGCCGTTGATGAATAAATTAACTTATATATCACACAAGAGAACTGATTTCCACAACGACATCAGGGCACCCACTCCGGATATTTAACGATGTACGTTCAATGGAATTTCTCTGACATTATTTTAGTGCTCAATGAAGGCCTTTTAGGCCCCGTTCACGAAACTCTATGTGAGTTAACTGTGTCGCCGACCTAAAACGACTTTGCATCCCGATCTACTCTGACTCATACCTTTAGGGCATCATCGCGTTTACCCTCAGTGTGTGTCGTCGTGAGCTCGAATGCAGAGCAATACCGAATGGTCGATATCAGTGGCGCTCCGAGTGGCATAGCCATCCGTGAACGGTTGTTAGCCAAGGTTTGTGACTTCAAAATGCTATTTTGAATTGAGGACGACTTTCCCTTGTAGCTTTGTATACCCGACGAAAATCAAGCGAGTTTCTCAATATTCCAGACAGAGATTGGATCGTTTGCCATTGGCGGTGCCCTCACAGACGCACGGCTGTTCGAACTTTGCCGCGACTACGGTGATCCTGCTGGTTCCTTAAAGTTCTTCATATCGCCTTACCCAGACCGCCCTCCATCTCAAGGTTACACACCGGTATGGACTTCCGGATAACGGCAGTATTGCGACTAAATAACGATCTGCAGGCATATTACTACTCTGGTCGAGGCTACTGAACTGTCGTTTATGGTGACGCTCAACGATCTTTTATTTCACGGAAACAACTTGGCTTCGGGGCTTGGCTCGAACGATATGGCAAGTGAACCAGCGTTCCCAAATGTACTAGTTCCTGGACGTGTACGATAGGAAGGTGAATGAAAAAAAAATTTACAAGCACGCTCAGGTTTCATCCTACTTCAAATGGCTCATCCGTCAAGCTTGACTGTCAACGGCCACCCCTACGTACGGCAGTACCTTGTCCTGAGGCCCTATCATGGGCCTCTGTCTTCAAAGGTTTTCATATCAAGGTACCCCGACAAGGAACGCCAGCGAGACAAACGTTCTATTGTTATTCGCGATTGATCTCTACCTCCACTCTGAGGCTAGACCTATCGTAGCCACTCCTTCCAAGGTCGCCCGCCAGGGTGGAGCTCCATTTCATTGACTGTTCAGTGCCGAACTACGTGCGGATCATCGGGGTTGTTACCCGAGTCGCGTACGCGTGGTGGGAGATCAGACGAGTGAAACGCGACGTCCAAGGCTGTGCACGGCTCACCCTCCTTTCAGGAATACGTGCGCACCTGCCGGATGCCCTTCCAACCTTGTTCTCAGACGTATGTGTGACCAACTATGGAACGTTCCTTCTCAGGTAAACAGCATATTTAAGCTGTCTCAGCCAGAGGGTCCGTTGTTCTGTGGCTCCATCTGATTTTAGATTATCAACGTCAATATTCGGGCACAGCACGGCGGAACCTCGTAAAAGGCCTAACTGGCGGGAATCCATTGGCTTCAGTTGCTCGAGATAACCTCTATCGCCGACAGCAGCATCGACAAGGTCCTGTCGCGAAACCTCGACCCTAGCTGTAAGTGTCCATTTGATATCAATCTGACCTGGCTTGACAGCCATTCCGTGAGTTCCCAGCTCAAGCCGCGATATACATACTAGGATTAATTGATTAACCATGTAGCAGGGACTCGCCCAGACGAGAGCATTCATAAAACGGTTTCTATGCCGATATAGCCAGACGACCGCCAATTCTTGACAAATTCTTCACTGATCAACACGAAGGATTGCATGTCTGCCACTGCTAACCGCGGTCGCGCATGTCTTCCGTAGACCGCGAATGGAATCTAAGCGGTCGCAATGCCACTCGGTCCACGGAGTAACAAGAGACAGGGTGTTAATGTCTCAAATCTCTAATTCCCATTGAACGTTCAGCGATCAAGAAAAATGACGGTCACAAACAACAGGGCAGCCGACCCCTCAGTCTAACGTACCGTGGACATAAACGCTACGGCTAGATCCTTGCTGGATTTAGAATTATAGGTTTATGTGGTCCATGGAGATCCCAAGTCGTCCGTGACCGGGTTTGTTACGGGAAAAAGCGTGTTCCCCTTGAAGGCAGGACTGCGACAGTTATCTGACAGCTCGCAGGCATAGGACCAATTATGCAATTGGCCGCCCAGCTTCATTTCGTAGTGGCGGCTACTCGGCGCCTGTTGTAAGGTGCGCACGCGGTCTCTAAAAATACCTGAGTTTCCTTCAGATATTGAGCCGAAGCTCCTCGCCATTCATGAAGTCCGTGCAGCGCGCGATGACTACTTCGACGGTCCTTATAGCATTGGGTGTATCCGGTTTGACTTGACGGCGATACCTCGCCGTATACAACTTGGGAGTCAGAATGATGTACTGTCGCCTACGTTGAAAGAAGTATTATGGATTGGGGCTCCAAGATAAGCCCAGCAGGTACTGCCAGAGCTCCTGGGCCCGGCGTTTACTCCGTGTGTGGCGGCGCGCTTACACGAATCGAAATCAGAAATATGTAGCGCCACTGCACATGAATGCAAAGAGGAGTTATGGGTCCTACTTTAACCCAACCTTCAAGTTCTTTGCTAGTATATCGGTTAGTACACGCGCCTGTCATGTTATATGTTGCGCGCGAAAGCTGGGTTCGACTCCCAGGCAGAGAGATATTTTTACGTCAATCATTCTCTTCGAAGTTTCTTACGTTCTTCGAGAGTCCTTCTAGACCAGACTCCTCTGTTACTCACTGCAGATACCCACACTAGCGCTCTGAGAAAATGTTTAGCTGTCTGTCTCTTGACTTTTTCGATCATTTTTACCCGGTTTCCCAGTGCCGGTTGCCGGTGGCCATATTTCAGCCTTCTTTAGACTTTCATCAACAACCGACATCTATTGTCGACGACGACTTCGTTTCAATACCACAGGATCGAAACTCTTGTTTTGTCCTTATAACAAGCAAAGTTGAGGTAGCTTTCTTACCCTTCGAGCATGGCCACATCGGACAAAAAGTCATCTTTATCTAATCTCGCAGAGTCAGATGATGATCTTGAAGATCTTGACGGTATGGCCTACTCTTTTCTAGGACTATGCAACTAACTAACTGGCCTATAACTTAGATGTCCTCGATCAGTTTACCCCACAAACTCCAGGCTTGCCGCCACCACCACCTTCAACGGCCACCGCGACCACCTTTGGTCGGCCACGCACCAATACACGCGTAGACGCGCCCCCGAAGTCTGTTCCTGGTGGCCTTGGACAGGGTGCAGGACTAGACTCGACCGTAGAGACAGATGAAGACCAATTGTCGGCAGACTTCTCGCGGGAGCTAGCGAAGGGGATGGAGAACCTGATGCGCGAGATCAGTATGGGTGCGCCTGGACAAGGCGAGAAGGGGAAGGATAAACTGGAAAAGAAAGGAGGTGATGCAGAGGGTGGACCAATGAATGATGAGGAGCTAGCGAAAGCGTTCAAGGCGGCTTGGGAGCAGATGCTAGTTGAGGGTATGGATGGTATGGCCGGCAATGATCTCGCAGGGCTGGAGGAGTTCTTGGGAAGCGAGTCGCAAGGGCCAAACGAGACGAAAGGGAAGGAGAGTAAAGAGAAAGGGCCAGCGCCCTCAGCGACGAAGAACAGTTTCCAGGACAAAATCCAAAAGTCGCTCGACAAGATGCGGGAGGGCGAGTCTACTCTCAAGGTACGACTCCATTTCTTTCAGTGCCAATCTCCAATGCCAACGTGGGCCACAGGGCTCCACAGAGAAAGGTGCCGGTGGGCCACCGAAAGACCTCGAAGCGCTGCTTGCATCGTTAGGCGGCGACGGCGAGAACGATGAAGACTTTGCCGGCCTGATGGATACCATGATGAACGAGCTAATGAGCAAGGACATACTCTACGAACCCATCAAAGAGCTCGCAGACAAAGTGCGTAATCCTTGTCCAACGACTCCCTCACGTCTCAGGCTCATGGTCGGCGTGATATGCTACAGTTCCCATCATACCTTGCGAACCCTCCAGCACCGATATCTGCGGAAGACAGGCAGAGGTACGAGCAGCAACTTGCATCTGTCCACAAGATCCTCGCCGTGTTCGACGATCCATCATACAACGGCGAAGATCCTGCCGTGACGCAAAACATAACTGCACTCATGGCCGAGGTAAATACCCATCTCGCTCGAGTCTACGTTATGAAACATAGCTAATTCTCCGTGATAGCTGCAAGAACACGGCTCGCCCCCAGAGGAGCTGATGGGCAATCTGCCTACCGGGATGGGCATTGGCGAGGATGGGCTACCAACTGGCGACTGTGTGATCGCCTAGTAAAAGGGCCCTCGAGCTGTCTTATAATATCAAACACGCTTCGTTACTCAACGTTCCTACTCATTACAGCCGCGCTGAGGATATAAATCTGGATTTGCTTGTGTCAAAAGATTGGCGGTCTAAAAATAGATTCTGGTGGCGGTGCAACCTCTAATTATCGATGGCCCTGTGTCCTCAGCCAGGGACTCTGCCTGACTCGGATAGGAACGGGTAATAGTCTGGGGAATTACAGAGAAATAATATCGAATTTACGTAGGTGTCAAGGCTATAAAGTACAGCACTTGAATTGGATGGCCGCAATTAATTGGACCGCAAATTAACCATGCTGTATTTACGGGATACCATTTCAAGATCGACGAGCTGTAGACCGTTTGATATCTATCTGGTGTAGTGCTAAGCTTGAGGAGTGGACAACGTGAAATTTTGGATTGCTTATCGGCCAGTACCATGTTTTCATTCACAGTCAACTTGAACTTTAGCCTGTGGACCGTGCGCCTTGCAGGGCTCCTTGTGCCTTGTCCAGTCCGATGTCTGTGCGAGTTTTATTCAATAGTCGTAGTGTCAAGTCTCTGGAAGCGTACTGACCTGACAAGAGGCGGAGCAATAGAAGATGCACTTGCATGCACTGCATTGACGTAGATCAGAGATTGGGAACGTTCTGTTACCAGCACACTGGAAAGCACCTCTCAGTTTTAAAAGAAATTAGAAAGGTTAAGGAGAACGAGACGCACCTCGGCATATGCGCAAACCAACGTATCAGTTTCCTTTCCACGCAAACGGACGACTCTCGCGTCGAGTAACTTCCCCTGCCCCTCCAGCGCTTTCGCCATAGCCTTCCTCGACTTTCCCCTATCATACGCCGTCCCGACTCCTGCGCCACCAAAACGCGGCTCTTCTCGCGTCTTTAAAACGCTCTGTGCGGCCTCAATAGCGCTATCCCATATGCGCTGATGAAGCAAGCACTCCGCAAGCCCATCGAACGCGTCGGCGCCCTCGACGCTCGTCAGCGTGTACAGACGGTCTATAATAGGGATGAGGCGAAAGTATACGAGTACGCGCCGGTTGTAGTCATTCGCAGCGCGAAAGGTCGCGTTGCATCTGCGGAGCGCGTCCTCGGTTGATTTGAGCGCGTCGGTCTGTGCAGAAGATAGTGGTATTGTCGAGCAGAGGTCGACATCGATGTTGCGGAGGGCTTCGTCGATTGTGCAGAGGCAGCGCGTGGGGCTCAGCGATCCACAGGTGCAGGGCATGATTTGAATTTGTAGATGAGAAGTTTGAGAAGTTTGAGAGCCCAAAAGGAAACTTGATCGCTGTTGACGATGTTAATAATCTGACTCATCTCTTCCCGAAATGGAAGCGCAGCTAGAGTTCCGATTTGCGGCAGGTCCACCGTCTGACATCGGCCCAACCGACTCCAACGGATACTTACAGTCAAAAACAAAGTCCAAACCAACCGTATGCGAGCACCAAAATGGTGAATAGGCTATTTCCTGTTTCTAGGCAGTAATTTTCCTCCTCTCATGCCATGCAAACCGCCGCGAAGATCTGAATCATGAGTTCACCACAAGGCATCTTGTTGCGCACATATCTGAATTGTGTGCTACTTACTTTTACGACAAGAGCCATTAGTGTGCCCTCAATTCCGGCAGACTCCTCTCTGCCAGTCTGTGTCATGTGGACTCGCATACGAGAAAACGAATTCTACTGGCACGAGCTAACCGTCATAACCAGCTCGTTTGGGGCTGAAAACCTGTACAGATGGGTCTGAAGAGTTTTGGCAACTAATTTGCTAGCAACATTTCTGTGAGATGTTGGCGAGATGTTGGCCCGGGCTTGGCTGCAGGCAAGATGAGTGCAAGCAGAGTGAAGTTCAAACTTCACAAACGGAGTAATTTAAACACATGGCCTCATGACATCAGCGTGATTATCAGCTTGGTGGTAACTTTTCCTTCGTTCTAACCTCACTCCATGACTCGCTCCTACAATTTTGAATAGTTTCAACCGCACGCAACAACTTCAAGTCATGTTCCGTCCGCGCCTAGGTTCACGGATTCTCAACCAGGCTAAATTGAATAACTACCATTGAACCTGAACGGCTCCATCATTGCTTCCTGCTCTAAGTCCATTATAGTCCAGACAATCATAATTGAGGCCGAGATATCTAGAGGTTTCCTGGCCACAAATACCCCAGCTTTCCCGATAGAGTCTTATGGCTTTCGAGTTTTTGAACAGAAATTCCGGTCTATTAATAATCTATTAATATACGGCCCTGCCGGCAGCTCTTGCCGGCAGGACCGCGGCAATTATCACCGAGTCGATCCTGGAAAACTGATCATGAAATGCGTGTCAGCGGGTATGCAACCGTTATGGTCGACGTCGATAAAACCTGAGCAAAGGGGCCATGAGATCTCTTAGCCTTTGTTCCACGTACCATGCCTCGCAACGTCGACGAGACCAGCCCGACACCCACACTCGACGACAAGGGTGAACCTGCTCCCCTAAACGAGGCATCGCCTAATGACGCGCTGCTCGTTGACTGGGATGGTCCGGACGACCCCGCCAACCCGAAGAAGTAAGAGGCTTGCACCGGATCGTGAAAAGGAGACACGGCTCATGTATCCTCGTTAGTTGGCCATATCGCCGAAAATGGGCTGCCACAATCGTTGTGTCTTCGTTCACATTCATATCTCCGGTGTCTTCGTCTATGGTTGCTCCAGCGACGCTAAGCGTTGCGGCTGACTTTGGCGTAACGGATAACACGATTATTGCCATGATGACTTCCATTTTTGTTTTGGGTTATGGTGGGTCTACCGCGCCCTTTCCGTGTGAACTTGTTCTCAGCGTCAACTATGAAAAGCTATTGGACCTCTCGTAAGCATGTTCTAAATCTTCACTCTTGGGATAGTTGATTTAATTGCGAGCTTAGTTTATGGGGCCACTCAGTGAGATATATGGACGTTCGCGCGTCACCCAATTGTCGAATCTCTTTTATCTCGGTACGCAGAAGCCTGCGATCCAATGATCATATACGACCGTTGCTGATATACTCTACAGCATGGAATTTGGGGTGCGGGTTCGCACAGAACAAAGGGCAATTCATTGCTTTTAGATTTCTAGCGGGCATAGGTGGAAGTGCCCCACTCGCCGTAAGTCAATTCAGAAATACACGCTGCAACCCCTGACGTACTTCTAGATCGGCGGAGGTGTCCTCGGCGACGTCTGGCGTCCTGAGGAACGTGGAAAGGCTATCGCTATTTATTCATTGGCCCCTTTGCTTGGTCCCGTTGTTGGGCCTGTCTGCGGTGCATGGTACGTCACATCGAGCTCGTTTGCGGCACACAGTGTGGTTTACGCTCTACCAGGATTGCTGAACGATCTACGTGGCGCTGGGTGGTAAGTCTTTCGACTTTTTGTAACCTTCTGGGATTGAATATCGATGAACCTCGCAGTTCTGGTCAACGAGTATTGTTGATGCCGCAATTCAAATCTCAGGGCTCTTCTTCCTACAAGAAAGTAAGCAGACCATCGTTGGATGATTCAGAGATCGTCTAATGTGTACTGTATCGTAGCGTTCGCGCCGCTACTACTCGAACGTAAAGCTGCGGCAATCCGCAAGTCGATGGACCCCGAGAAAGCGCAAACCACAAATATACACACCATCTACGAAAAGGAGGGAGAAAGAAGGTTAGTGATTGAATATGTTATCCTCTGTATCCGGCGAACTGACGTGCTCACGCTAGCTGGAGCCAAATATTCAGCAAGGCTCTCATCCGGCCCTTTATGATCTTCGGGCAAGAGCACATCGCACAACTGCTTGGTATCTACATGGCCTTCGTCTATGGCCTCTTCTACCGTAAGCCCTCCCGACTTTTCCTCTGACCATCGAGCTCAATCAGGCCGCAGTATTCCTCACGAACATGCCCACGATCTTCGAGGGCACGTACGGCGAGAAGACGAGCATTGCAGGGTTGCACTACATCGCGCTCGGGCTCGGCTTAACGCTCGCCTCACAGGTCAACGCACGCTACATGGATCGAATCTACCTCTACTACAAGAAAAAGAACAATGGCGTCGGAGAGCCTGAGTTCCGTCTACGTGAGTTCTCGAACTGCAAGTGAATATGTGCTTATTTGGTGCAGCTTCCATGGTTCCTGGCACTTTTATCCTCCCCGCGGGGCTGCTCATCGCAGGATGGGCGGCAGATCAGAAAGTCCACTGGATCGTTACGGACATCGTGAGCACGCTTCTACTCATTCGTCGGCCTGTATTAACTTTGAATAGGGCATCGCTATGCTTGGAGGCGGGCTGATTCTCCTATTTCAGTCCATCCAGACCTACGTCGTTGACGCATTCACCCTACACGCTGCTTCAGGTGAGCTCGTATTTTTTGTATTTCTTGTATCATCGTTACTCACATGTACGCAAAGCCCTCGCTGCTGTTTCGTGCCTGCGCTCGCTCGCAGGCTTCGGATTTCCGTTGTTTGCACCGGCAATGTTTCACAAGCTCGGATATGGGAAGGGAAGCACGATCCTGGCCTGTGTGGCTATCGTTCTAGGATGCCCTGCGTGCGTTGTCCCTGATTGCTTTCTCTACCGAACCTGACCCGCCTCGTAGGCCGTGGCTCTTTTGGAAATACGGGAAACAGATCCGATCCAAGAGCAAATACGCACGCAAGAGCGCTGACGCTCATTAGAGGTTTGATTGGTAAACTCACTGTTTTTGCATACCTATTCCCCAAGTTTACGTTACAGTTGCGTGTCGCAACTACATTATAACGCCCAACAGCACACCAGTGATTAGATACCCATAAACCTCATTCGAATGACTTTATCATACAACGTCTTCATCGCAAATGTGTACTAGCACTACACACGGATACAAATGTAACTCTCAAGCCCATTGTACATAAATTTGTTGCAGGACACAAGTCTAAGTCTAAAATTCCGCGGCCCAACGAGTCGGAGACGAGTCCACAAATCACTATCTATTCGAAGTCCCAAGAGATGGGCTCAATGGTTCCAACCTCTAGCTCGGCGAGCTCAGAAAAAGCCTGATTGCTGAGACTGATGTTCTTGGAGTTGGCACTAGCGAGGAAGAGGTCGGTGAATGTCGCTGAGATGGTTTTCCCCTTATCTAAAGGTGAGCATGAGTCACAATGCTTGGCGGACAGGTGGAAGAGCAGCAAGCTTACATTGAATGGCAACCTGAGAGCAACAGTTCTCGCCGGAGGGGAAGAGAGCAGCCGGGAGGGCGACACGGTAGTCTGTCAGCGCGCATGAAACGGGGCACGGTGTCGTTCCAAGGGAGTCCCACGAAGCTTGTACAATGCGTTAGGAATGGTGAATAAGCCGCCAACGACAGCGACGAACCTCTGCCTGTATAGGCGGTGGCGACCGAAGCCATAACGAAGACCAGAATAAAAGCAGGTTTAGAAAACATAGTAGAGGAGGCTGTTGTGTTTGTGGTTTGTCTGGATAACCATCGCTATGTGATATAGGTCTTTTATACTTATTACGCCGGAGACTACCTTTCCACGAAGTCTTGATGGCGCATTCGAGGGTACTGCTTATGAAGCTGAGAAAATTTGCAGCTGGCAGATACTGGCAGCTCTGAATCGTAGAGGCAACAGCTGGTTATCTTTGATTCCCTCGCAAGCCGGTAGAGATGCGCCTCGATGCCACGATATGATCTTCGTATGATCTAAAATATATTTCACTGATGCCAGAAGCTCTTCTCAGAAGGACGAGGCGAGTCGAGGTTTCGATGCTTCTGAGAAACTAGGCTTCGTACCCGGTACCGTGAGACAAACAGAAGCTCTCCATGAGACCAAACGACGCCCGAGACGGAGCAGTAGCACATGCACATGTGTAGGAACCAGGTACTCCGAAGGCACCCTCTTTGACCGAAGAACTTGAGAAGGGTGTCAAAAGTGCGGCTCTGTCAAATTTCAGCCAAGGATGTCATATCTTATCTCAAGCCACGGAAGGAAGCATGCTAGCACGCATGGGTGGCCCGGGTTGAAACTTGTAGCTGTATTAGGCTTCGAGTCGAAAAGTTGAAGGATGGGTTATGACACGGACAGTCGGGCCGAATTGGCCACCAAAAAAAATCTTTTCCGATTAACGCACGTGGCTTGGCCACCATATCAGTAAGTGAATACCAAGTGAGCCCTCAGATCGGTTGTTAGTCTTATGAACAGCTTGAAGGAGCTTACAACCTGTCGCTTCCATGGGAACCACAACGTTGACACGAACATACCCAGTCAGGTGCGTTCAGCGTTCACCAGCTAGTATGGTCATACGTAGTATCTACGCCACACAGCCGCATTTGATTTACTTAGATATACATATTCAGATGCAAACACAAATTCTCCTACGAAACCAGAATCCATCGTCTTAAGCAAACTCGCATTTGTGCCCTAAATCGCGGAAACTTGTGACTGTACATCTCTAGGCGAAGTCCCAGGTCACAGGTTCGATCGTACCAAGCTCGAGCGCCGCAAGCTTCGCGAAGGCTTGATGACTGAGACTGATATTTTCAGTATTTGCTCCAGCGAGGAAGAGGTCGGTGAATGTCGCTGAGACAGATACGCCTTGGTCTACATAACGAAGCGCACATCAGAAAGAGAGGAAAGTCGTATCATAGAAATCATACATTGGACAATGACCTCAGCGCAGCAGTTCTCTCCGTTGGGAAATTCAGTCACGGGGAGGGCTACACGGTAGTCCGTGAGCGGTGTACATTGCATGGGGCACGGCGTCGTTCCAAGGGCATCCCACGACGCTGCAGACCGTTCATTGGTATTAATAAGCAAATCCAGCAGCAAAGGGTACATACCTCTGCCAGAGTGTGCGGCAGCAGAGGCCACAATGGACAAAAAGTACAGGACAGACTTGGAGGAGAAAAGCATCTTGGTCAGAAGTACTTTGGTGGGGGCTTTGTTATGTTTCTGAGCGCCCTACTGCAAGGTTTAAATAACTTTTCGGGCCAGTATTTAGGGGCTTTTTTTCAGTCATCGGGATATGCATATGCTTTCGTAAAACGGTTCCTTAAAATGGCGGGTATGGTCGGCAATCTGTGAAACTCGAAGGGAGAGGTGAGGGTGATATTGATGGTTCACACTATGCTCCAAATCCATAAAGTCTGCCGTCATAGAATGGTCCCGGTTATCATGGAGGATATCAGAAAATCTGGAAAAATATGGCTGCTGAGTGCTGACTCAAACCTTTTTAAAATGCCTAAGCACCGTGTTAACGTTTAAGGCCCAAGAATGAAGAACTCCATATTAGATATACTTAGCATCTGTTATATGCGATATTAGATTCTTAACCTCTAGATATCAGATACCCAGGCAAACCTCGAAAACGGCCACGACAAAAGGTGAGTTCCAGATAATACTGGATGAGTTAGGATGCAATGGCGCTAAAACAAGCGTAATTGTCAAATAGAGTCAAAGGGGGCACAGAATCCTAGAATAGAAGGATAACGTAGTATCAAGGACAAAGTGTGTATGGGGTTCAGGAATTAAAAGATCCAGGTTGACTGACAATGTGGCAGCGGGGCTAGATTGGGGTCCGAACTTCATGGAAACAGCAAGGAAATTGCAAGTACATAGGCAAATACACTGAAGATTCCACGAAGATTCAGGCTGGAGTCGCGCATATGCATGGAGTCAGCCAAGTTGCATGTATAGCCCTGTCAGTGTCTCCGGACCGATGACCGTTCAAACGTTCGATCTCGGAGCAGGTTGCGGAGTGCAAAAGGCCTGATCCAGCCGAAATGATTGCGTTGCCGTGCTTAGCCGAGTTCGCGAACATCAAAAAATGTGATGTAGTATGCATGTGCGTGGGTACTATTACTAGATGACTCGGATTGGGAGTCTTCCTCTTCGACGCTAATCGCGAGAAAATGTCACTGGATAACATTGACGACAGTTCCAGTTCAAGTGATGACCCCGTTAATGAAACTTGCGCCTGGACGGTAGCCATTGCAGGTATTTCGGGCGAAGTTAGAATCGAAGACATCGGTGAGTCTTTCACCCATGGCGCTGAGCCGGCCATTGAATCGAGACAAACCTCATACATATCCTCTCTGGTCAGACACTTACTTGAAATGCATTCATTATGTGCGCCCCGGATTTGAAATAAAGAATGTACTGCTTTTATGCACCGAATCTCTTGTGAACGCGGCGGACTTGGTCGACCCTTCTTATAGTGTTCATCTTCTAGACATGCGTTTTCAGGGCGATATGAGCTCCGAGATTGGCTCTGATCAGGAGGACGGGGAATGGTATATTCCGTGGATGACGGCCCTGGACAATGTCCATGATCTTATCCTGGTATGGCCGAGAGATAGACTGAACCACAGCAATTGTTTTGCGGCTGCCCTTGATGCAGAAATTCCCCGCGTCCATCTGCATTCTCCGTGAGTCATATCTTCCGTAAACTTGGAGCGAAATTTGAAATTCACCTGGTCGTAAGTTAGTGACAGCGATGTCGCCGCCGTGTACTCGTTCCTTGCTGGAGCATGCAGACGCATCTTTGATCTGGATGCGGATACTGAGATCTATGCCTTGAAAAGTGATAAACCTTGGAATCTTCGCCGTCTAGAAAGGTCTGCTCTTAGGTCTGACCTGCAACATGCCCCAAAGACCCGTCGGACGAAGGATGACTACATTCGCGAAATAGATATGAAACTTGATTGGCTCGTTGAGCATATCTACGAGCTTTGGGAAGCCCACCAGTATCGAGAGGACGTAGAACACCTCGGCTTGCTGCACTTTGCCAAAGTGGTCCTCCATCTGCGACGCCGCAGAAATTCCCTAACGCCTATCTCAACTCTTCCACCAGAGATTCTCTCTCGAATTTTTGGCTTTGCGAGCCTGCACGCTGACCACTATGAAGATTACCCCCCTCCTCTAGCTTGGATTAGACTATGCCATGTTTGCCGCCACTGGTGGAATGTGTCCCGCAATATTCCTTCCATTTGGGCCATTATCTCCCCAGTATTGCCGCAATGGACACATGAGTTCCTGAGAAGATCCAAATCCAGTCCTTTGACGGTACAGTTTATCGAATACCACGGCGTACCCAGGGGTATTCAGTATCAATCTCTCACAACCGCTTTACGCTCCATGGATAGAATTGTTTCCTTGTCCCTTGTTGTGGACACAATCGATGACCTATCCAAGGTACTCGACCAGATGGCTCCGACTTTGGAATCATTTACACTCCAGTCCCCACCTTCCGGCGCTCTTGTAGATGGCAGATGGCTATTTTCTCGAGTATCTCCACGTCTCGCTCGACTTTCACTTCATTCAACGATTTTCCGACTAGACTCCCCCATTTATCGCACGCTCAGCACTCTCGAGCTTTGTAATGTCGATATGAAGCAACGCGTATCTATGCGGAGCTTTTCACGCTTCCTCTCAAACATGTCCAACCTTCAACGTTTAATACTACGTTCATCTCTGCCTTTACCAAGCCCACCAGAGAAGACATTTCGACTACGATCGCTTCAGCACCTTCTTATCCACGATTCTGTTACCGGTTCAGAGTTTTTGAACCACCTGATCATTGGAGATGACATGGCTGAGGCCCTCAGTATCGACCTAGAGTTGGTGTGTCGGAAAGAAAATTTCAATGCCCAGATTCAGCATCACGTCCTCTCCTCTATAGCAAGGCACATCGCCAATGCACCCACCCGCCCCCCACGCAGCGCTCGGTTCTCCGCGCCGAACGAGTCTGGAATGCTCGTTGAGGGGTGGGCTGAGGTGAACGGCGCTCTCACCCCACTCAAGAAGCCGATGCTCTCCTTGTGGCTCAAGACAGGAACCTTGGATAGCCCACAGATCTATCAGATTACGACCAACGTATGTGCGTTCCTGCCGCTGGACGGTGTAGAGGTCGTCTCCATTCTTGCGCTGAACCCAAACACTCTACGAACTGTATGGTCCGCGAAAAAGCTCCACCTCCTGCCAAGTGTTCATACCCTTCACATTGAGAGTTCGCACCCAGCGCCCATACTTTCTGCACTCCAAATTTCACATCATGAGGTTGGATATCAATGTCTGGCTGGCCTCCGCATATTACTATTCACAGACGCCTTCTTCGATGCGTACCAAGTGGATCTTCTTGATAAAGTTCTTGTTAATCGACGCGAAGCAGGTTTAGGCCTGGTTCATTTGCAATTGGATCGATGCCGAGGAGTGTCTGCAACCACCGCAGCAAGCTTTAAGGAGATCGTCAGTAGCGTCGCTTGGAGGGAATGGGAAGACAAGGATGACGACAACGAAGCTTAGGGGTTCAAGGCAATATTTGTATTGTAGAGAGGTGTACAGAACGATTTGCGTGTAACTATACTCTTAAAGGAACGGTACAAAAGAACAAGGAACGACAAATCTTCAGCGTGAATTTGATCCATTGCCATTAATATTGTTTCCTTTGTCGATGTCCGGCAGCGTTTCGATTCCATTAGAAAGTAGAATTCCTCGCAGCCCTGTACGACAAACTGCTTGGTTTAATCAGACACAAAGGCTTGCGCTTGAAATGTGTAAAACGAGGCGTACTCCCCGTTGAGCCCGAGTAACGCCTTATGAGAACCCGTCTCTACAATCTGTCCGTCCTTCATACATCTGAAAAAATTTTCAGTAGGTGAAGAGCTGGGGTTCGAAGAAGCCGAGAAAGACGCACACATTGAGATCAGCGTACTTGGTGGGATGACCGAAACGGTGGGTTATGAAGATCATTGTCTTCCCACGTTTCTCGGCTCTGAGACTGTTAAACAGCTCCAGCTCTCTGCGAGGATCCTGCACAGAGTTATGTCCGTCCATTGCAACACATTTGATGTTAGGGTTATGTAGGCGCATGCAAACACGAGATCTAGGAGGTCAGTTAACACCATGATTGAGGCAGGCTGAGATGAGTGAATACGCCAGCAATCGCCACCTCTCGCCCCCTGTCAAGACATTCCGAGGTAATATGCGTTGAGTACAAACTAGCTCTTGCCAGGTATTCTGAAGCCAACTCGACGCCGTCCAGAATGTAGTTCAGAGCTTGGTGTCGTGGGAGCTCGGTGTCAATTTCGAACGCGGTTTGCACGAGATCGGGAGCTGCTGCGAGATCATCTTTCAGATGATTACGTCGCTAGTACCTCCTTTGCCTACCGCCGCATTGATCATATCAATATCTGTGGCGTATGCAGAATATCCGAACCCTACACCTCAAGCCATGGAGAGTGGATATATCCTACGATCCTGATTGAGAATCTCGATGGCATCGCGGAGGCTCGCCGTCTTGTAGGACTGAATTTGGTTCCCAATCAACGGTGGTCTGCCAGTGCCCTGAGGTTACGTCGTATGTGCATGTCAAAAGTTTGACGAGTGTTGATCTTCCGCTCCCGTTGGCGCCGACAACGACTACAAGTGGCCCTGCTTTGACCTCGAGCGAGACGTCCTTCATAGCGCCGTCCTTAAATTTGGATCCTGGATACGTGAATGAAACATTCCCTAGAATTCGTGATTTGTGACCGATGAGACGCACACAAGTAAAATAACATAAAAACAATACGTATTGTAGGTTGAAGGACATACCCTCGGATTCTTGTGGAGGTTGGTAATCAACTGTACTGTCGAGTAACCGAAGGGTCACGGTCTCCCCATGGTATATACTCTTAATGGTTTCCCAGGTGTACGAACGTCAATCATACACTGCCAATCAAGGTATCCGATCGCTGCCGGAGGATGGAAAGTGCAGACATGGAGTACGACGAAGGATCGAGGAGGGTGAGAGTTGTGAAGTAGAGCTGAACGAACAACTTCATCCAGCGCAATGCACGCATAATGAGTGACGAACCCACCACGGGCAATTCCCCTGAGATGGCAAGGAAGAATTGTAAAAGAAAGTAAATTTCTGGCAGGATACCTCTCAGAGGATACCCTGTAAAAAGTGTTCCTAGGCACTCGTGAGACGTCCTGTACTCTAGAGAAAACTGTGCATCAGGAAAGTATCTTTTGAAGCGATCAAGACATCGATTCCTGCCTCTCATGATATATTCCCCCAGGTTGTTAGTCAAGATGTGCTCTCCGTAGGCACTACGGCCGAGCGCTTGCAAGGCCTTCAGACACAAATGGTCTACGTTCCCCACCATTGGCATCGCTGAGGACAAGACAAATTGGTCAAAATCAGCCAATGAATTGAGGGCAAGTTCATCTCTACTGACCTTGCAAACTTTGGAGCCTCGCGAATCTCGCCACAGAAGACAAATTAGACACATAAAGTTGTGAACACAGCACCGCCTTGATGTTGGAACATAATCAACATGACAATAGTGAACATACCCAAAATCTCGACGGAAACTTCAATAATCTCAGGTAAAGCATGCCAAGCCATATCTTCATCGGGTCTTGTCACTGGTGGTCCTATCATCTACGTAGGTAGTCGCATTAAGAGAAGTGAAAGGGATGTAAATGAAATACGCGTACGGCCCGGAGTGTAGACGTCATCGGAGGTTCTTTGGCAAATGTCGATTCGTTCATCCGCGATCATAGGGGTAAAACCACACGAACCTCTCACCAGATAGGCTCCTCGAGGAATATCTTTGCTTGAACTCATAATTGTGGGATGAAATATTGCCTAGTACGAGCGCAGTGAATGGCACGATACATACAGTGCTTAGGAACATTGCAGTATTCACTGTAAAACGTCCAATAGAGTTGACAGCATCACACACATCAAACGAGTAACGAGCGCTCGAATGACAGTTCCAGAATTACCACCGCCTTCGGAGATACATCTCGAGCTACTCGGAGAAGGTCGGTGTAACACGAGTCCTGAGCGATTAGTTTAGAGACGTCAACATAAAGCTGCGGAGCCAGATACACGGTAATCCCAGGTTCTACGCCCTATCCGCGCCATTGCTACAAAGTAGAGAACAGCTATAGGCAGATTTAGGTTATAAATGTCCCCCACAAGCCTGTAGACGTATGGAATGACAGCTGTGTATTTAAAAGGACCGTCGAGTAGGCATTGCAGGTGCTGTTGGGCCTTTATAAGGGTGCGGCAAGCACTCGATCATGGATAGACGGCGAGCAGCGGACATCAGGCGCCACTCGGTCTACTCGTTGATAGCCACGGACAGCCATAGCGCGGCAGCGCCTCGAATTAATAGATAATGCTGTCCAAACTTTATAGACCATGGAGAAAGGAATATTCGAGACGTCTGAGATCCTGAACAGTATCTTCTGACTACAACAGAGCAATCAGTTGTTACACACTCTTAGCGTTACCGAATTACCTTCATTTGTATTTGTGGGTGCCACACTATACTAACTCCTGAGTCACTGATTGGTCCAGAATAGGCTGCTCAGCTCGGTTAAAGCTGTTATTGAATCGTTAGAGACGTTGCAGGTCCCTCTGCTGTCGAGTTTCCCTTCATGTTCCACTTGATTGAACTTCGTTGTAAGGGTACAATGCAAGTTTTTGTTAGGTAAAGCTAGTGATGTTCAAAATATATTCCAAATGGAGTAATGTTCAAACACATTGACCCCATCATCAGCGTGATTATCAACTTCGTGGCAATTTTTCCTTCGTTCCAACCTCGTTCCAACTCATTCCTACAATTGACTCAGCTTTTCAATAGTTTCAACTGCACGCAACAAGTCATGTTCCGTCCACCCCTACGTCCACGGATTCTCAACCGGGCTAAGAGTAACTACCATTGAGCCTGAATGACTCAATTGCTCGATGAACTAAGTTTATTCCTGAATTCAACCAAGAAACTTACTCCTTTAGGTACACTATAATTCAGACACTGTGATGGTGGAGGCCGAGATATCTAGAAGTCTCACAACCACAACTGTCCCAGCTTTCCCAAAAGAATCTCCTTTGGCTTTCGAGGGTTTTGAAGGGCAGGGTTTTTGGTCAGTTCATAACCGGCGTCGCCGGCAAGACCGCGGTAATTGTCTCAATCCTGGAAAAATGATCATGAAATCCGCGTCAGGGATATGCAACCGTCGACGTCGATGAAACATAAGCAAAGGGGCCATGAGGTTCTTAGCCTTTGTTCCACCCACCATGCCTCGCAACATCGACGAGACCAGCTCGACGGCCACACTCAACGTCAAGGGTGAACCTGCTCCCCTAGACGAATTGGCATCGGCTGACAACGCGCTACTCGTTGACTGGGATGGTCCGGACGACCCCGCCAACCCGAAGAAGTAAGCGGCTTGCACCGGATCCTGAAAAAGAGACACGGCTCATTTATCCTCGTTAGTTGGCCATATCGCCGAAAATGGGCTGCCACGATCGTCGTTTCTTCGTTCACATTCATATCTCCGGTGTCTTCGTCCATGGTCGCTCCAGCGACGCTGAGCGTTGCGGCTGACTTTGGCGTAACGAATAACACGATTATTGCCATGATGACTTCCATTTTTGTTTTGGGTTATGGTGAGCCTATCGCGACCTTTCCGTGTGAACTCGTTCTCAACATCAACTATGAAAAGCTATGGGACCTCTGGTGAGCATGTTTCAAATTTCCACTCTTGGGATAGTCGATTTCATTTTGTGCGTAGCTTCTTGGGCCACTCAGTGAGATATATGGACGTTCGCGCGTCATCCAATTTGCGAATCTCTTCTATCTCGGTACGCAGAGGCCCGCGATCCGATGATCCTATACGAACATTGCTGATATGTCTACAGCGTGGAATTTGGGGTGTGGGTTTGCTCAGAACAAAGGGCAATTCATTGCTTTTAGGTTCCTAGCGGGCCTGGGCGGAAGTGCTCCACTCGCCGTAAGTCCATTCAGAAATACGTGCGGCAACCCTTGATGTTATCATCCAGATCGGTGGGGGTGTTCTTGGCGACGTCTGGTATCCTGAGGAGCGTGGAAAGGCTATCGCTATTTATTCATTGGCCCCTTTGCTTGGCCCTGTTGTTGGCCCTGTTTGCGGTGCATGGTTCGTCACTTTGAACTCGTTTGCAGCATGTGTGACTTATGCTATACCAGGATTGCTGAACGATCTACGTGGCGCTGGGTGGTAAGTCTTTCTATTCGTATCCTTCTGGGATTGAATATCGACGGACCTCGCAGTTTTGGTCAACAAGTATCGTTGATGCCGCAGTCCAAATCTCAGGGCTCTTCTTCCTCCAAGAAAGTAAGCAAATCATCGTTGGATGATTCAGAGGTCGTCTAATCTGTGTTGCATCGCAGCGTTCGCGCCGCTACTACTCGAACGTAAAGCTGCGGCAATCCGCAAGTCGATGGACCCCGAGAAAGCGCAGACTCTAGATATACACACCATCTACGAAAAGGAGGGACAAAGAAGGTTAGTGATTGAATATGTTATCCTCTGCATCCGGTGAACTAACATCCTCAAGCTAGCTGGAGCCAAATATTCAGAAGGGCTCTCACCCGGCCCTTTATGATCTTCGGGCATGAGCATATCGCACAGCTGCTTGGGATCTACGTGGCCTTCGTCTATGGCCTCTTCTATCGTGAGTCTGTCCGACTTTTCCTCACACCATCTAGCTCAATCAGGCCGCAGTATTCCTCACGAACATGCCCACGATCTTCGAGGGCACGTACGGCGAGAAGACGAGCATCGCAGGGTTGCACTACATCGCGCTCGGGGCCGGTTTGACAGTCGCCTCGCAGGTCAACGCACGCTACATGGATCGAATCTATGTCTACTTCAAGAACAAGAACAATGGCGTCGGAGAGCCTGAGTTCCGTCTACGTGAGTTCTCGAACTGCAAGTGAGTGCAGAATGTGCTTACCTGGTTGCAGCTGCCATGGTTCCTGGTACTTTTATCCTCCCCGCGGGGCTGCTCATCGCAGGATGGGCGGCAGACCAGAAAGTCCACTGGATCGTTACGGACATCGTGAGCACGCTTCTACTCATTCGTCGGCCTGTATTGACTTTGAATAGGGCATTGCTATGGTTGGATGCGGGATGATCCTCCTGGTTCAGGCCTGCCAGACCTACGTCGTGGACACGTTCACCCTACATGCTGCTTCGGGTGAGCTCATCTTTTTTGTTTCTCTCTGTATCATCGTTACTTACATGCACAAAGCCCTCGCTGCCGTTACATGTCTGCGCTCGCTCGCAGGCTTCGGATTTCCGTTGTTTGCACCGGCAATGTTTCACAAGCTCGGATATGGGAAAGGAAGCACGATCCTGGCCTGTGTGGCTATCGTTCTAGGATGCCCTGCGTACGTTGTCCCTGATTGCTTTCACTCCCGAACTTGACCCACTTTGTAGGCCGTGGCTCTTTTGGAAATACGGGAAACAGATCCGATCGAAGAGTACATACGCACGGAAGAGCGTTGACGCTCGTTAGAGGTTTGATTGATAATTCCACTATTTCTGCATACGCATCCCTTATTTAAGTTTACGTTATTGCGCGTCGCATCTACACTATAACGCCCAAAGGCACTTCAGTGATACTTATCTCCCCATAGACATTTCGAACGACTTTATTATATAATGTCTTCATCGCAGATGTTTACTAGCAGTAGGCACTACACACGGATACAAATGTAACCCTCAAGTCCATCGTACATAGATTTGTTGCTGGACGCAAGTCTGAGCCTAAATTTACGTGGCCCAACGGGTCGGAGGTAAGTGCACAATTGGTTAAAAATCAACCCTTACGACAACCACAGTGAAGTGGAGCCGTACCAATAAGAGGATCGAGGATCAAGTTTCAAAGATTCACACGGTCACAAATTTGCAAGTCAAGTATTTCCATTTGTAACTTGATTTATAACCACGAAGTTCGGAACTCTTTGTTAGTTCAGAACTATAGAATGCGCCGATGATGGAGATTTTCTCTAGTGCGCAAGAACGGCCACGCGATAAACTTCTGGAGGAAAAGCACCAAAAGGAATTGGCCGAGAAAGACCTCAAGATTGAGCGACTTCAACGGGCGAACAAGGACAGCTTAAAGCGACACTTTGACGCTCAGCATCGCGGAAACCAACTTGCCTTGGCGCTTGGTTTTAGTGATATTTACGAGGCGCAAATTGCTATTGACATCGCCGGACACGAGACACCGTACAAGGAGTGCTTTGAACACGTCGACACGCTGCAGGAACAGCTAAAGTGTTCTAAAGTCGAGAACTGTTCGCTTAGGGAGCGGATAGCTGTGCTGGAGGCCGCTGCTACGGAGAACAAGTGAGTGGCTCCTCTTACGACTTGCTACTTTGTTTGACGCGTTGAAAGCCATGCTAAGGACCAGGCGTCCAGGGCGTTCAAAACAACAATTTCTCGGCTAGAGCAGGAGTTGACCCAGCTGCAAGGTCGATATGACGACCTTTTAGACGTGAAGGAACGCGCTGCTGAGCGCTACAAGACCGACTATGCCAAGTGGCGAGGTATGAACGATTGGTTACTCGCTGAAAATGCGAAGAATGCAAAGAACGCGGGGTTGAGCGAGGAAGAAAAGAAGAAGCGGGACATGGCGAGTCTTATGAGCAAGAAGAAGCTCGTGATGGAAGTTGCGGAGGGCCTGGGTACGAAGCTCGTCCATCTTGGGGAGTCAGCCCTGATGTTGGTTACAGAGCCTACGCCATCACCGTACTCGAGGCCACCGCCTCTCGGAGGAATTACCAATCTACAGGTAGAAAAGAAGAACCAAACGACTCCAACGCCAGTGACATCATCTCATTCTACTTCTCAGCGACTGCCGTCGCTACGGAGCAAGCTTTTAGATGCCGTCTCAAACACGAAATCTCCTTCGTCGTCACCGACCCTCTTCAATGAGGGATCACTATCACGCACACCGCCGACAGACACAACTTTCCGGACCCGTGTTCCTTCGTCCCCCAGCGAGTGTCAGGCAACCCCGCCTCGTTCTTCCCCGACAGTAGTTGGGACAACCTCCAAGTCTCTTCGTAATCGGCTACTCGACTCCGTGGTCCATTCGAAAGCCCCAATATCTTCCCCTTTGGCTTGTAATATCCCTTCTTCCTCGAGACAGCCACTTCTTTTTGAACCTGTAATCTCGCCCCGTAATGCCCCAATAGGGTGAGCTACCAGAACCCCCTTGTTTTCAAGCCGCTTAGCTCGTCCTCGTACAGATCTTCACCACTTGCCAGACGACTTGGTGCCGTCGCTTCATCCGATACAGAGGAGGATTCACAGGGTGATTCGCTTCGCTTTCTCATTTTAGATGAGGCTCACCCTTCCTCCTAGCTTTCGATACCGGCCCACCTTTATTACCTATTTCCCCAGCGCCTATGCCCTCTTCTGAAACAGAAGCTGACTCCCAGAGTCAAAGTGTGTACCTCCTCCCTCTGTATGGGAGCGTTTTCCTCACCAGCCTCCTAGTGTTTCCATTCCCGTTTTTGGATCCCACTCCCTGCCCTGCACGGCCAGCTAAGCCAATGCTTGCGCCAGCACACCCTAGCCTCCCTGTTAAGCCCGCCTTCCCACGCGGCCGTAGGGTCGTCTCGAGTCGAGACGCGGACACGGCGCAACCTGCAAAGACGCGTCGGGTGTCTGACGAGAATGATGCAGAGGCAGCCACTCGTGGATCAAGAGATAGACTTCATAATGGGAACGGGAGGAAGGGAAAGGAGCGAGAGGTGGAGTCGCCAATGTCGACACTGGCTAACCCACCGCCGTCTACAAAACGGATCGACGACTATTCTGCTTTCAAAGGACGGGGGAGGTACGGGAATAATTCTGCGGCGTAAGGGCATCACTATGTTGTACTTGACGATGCTCATCCTGCTTCAGCCCCAAAGACACCATCAACGCCCAGTTCGAGATTGATCCAACTCGCAACGGGGGTATGAACTTCCAATATGACGAGGTCGTCAGAGGAAGGGATGATCGAAGACGAATGGATGCAGGCGACTGTGAATGCTGCCGTGATGTCAATTCTCACCTTCTTCTGCTTCAAACTGCCACTAAAATATTTTCCAGTATTACGAAGCTGTTGGCCCCCTTCCTAAACGCCTCCAGGCTCCCTTGTGGAAGTCCCCGCCCACCACACCCGTGAAACCCTGCCCACACCACCCAGAACTCTCCGCATCGGGCTCAAGGGATGCTAATGCTCCTCCGAATTCCAGCGCAAGCCGCAAGCGCCGCCAGTCAGAGATCGACTCGCACAGGCAGGCGATCTCGCGGCACCGGCACCATTGGGAAAGGCCGAAGACGCCGCCCGGGTACTGGAATATCGGCTTCCCGGACACCCAGGAGGCAGACGACATCAATGAGCGGGCTAAGGAGATGCATAGGAGGAAGAGGCACGAGGTTGAGGCTGCTGCGCGGAAGGAAGACGGAAAATATAGGCGACGATCGTGAGTTCGGGCTCCATTCATATTCACACCCAGGGAAACTTGTAATATCAGACCAGCTGTCATGATTAAGAGCAATCTTCATGTATATGTATGTCATTTGAATTGCTTGTTCACCGTCGATGTTGCTGATCGTCTTCGACTGAATTGTTTTCAGAACTTGAAAGTAGCTTCTTTCCAACCCAATTGCGTAGAATCCAATGAAGTTGCTTGAACGTTGTTACAATTCTTGAGTGCTCTGGATGTGCTACGAGATCTTGAAGTTCTTGGCAGGAGTGCGTTTGCCGAATAGGGTCTTTCCCGTATCACCACCACGAATCACAATGCAAATGAAAGCAGTGAGTGCCCTGCATGAGAAGAGTAACTAACAGGTTATTTCTAATCTGGATCTGATTACCTCAAGGTTACCTTTGCTCTACCCGGAGTTACCACAGCAAATATTGGGTGTTTTCCCTCGACGGAGGAGGAGCCGGGTAGTTAACAGACAAGATATCGGAATCTTAGGCACCAACGTGGTCGTCAGGCTGCATCTCCCTTTATCGTTGACGCCTCATGTTCGGACGGCGCCTTTTCTGATATTCTGATATTGTTCTAATTACAGGTCACGCGTCTGCTGAGCGCTTACCACTTCTCATAAAGACCCAACACAGCCCGCCATGCCTCAAGTTCCCCGCACTCAACATGGCAGGCGAGAAGCATGCCAACGAAAGTGATTCTCCCTCAAAGGTGGTTAGCCCATCGACAATCGTGACGACCACCTTTGGTGTGTGGAAGTTCTTGACGCTCAAAGAGCCGCCGTTCTCTCTTCAGCCGATGGTCCTTCTGGAGTGGAACAAATTCACCGCTACGATACCGCACATCTACAGACTTCTGTGTGATGTTTACAACTTGAACCCGCCTCTGGTCGTTCTATACCTCATATCAAGAGCTTGGAGGGGGATAGAACCTGGCATCACCATGTACGTGTCGTCGCAGCTCTATGTCGAGGTACGTTTGTGATCCAATGACTCAGAGCGCCTTTTGAGCGCTAACTCTTCTCTTCTCAAAGCTTGAACTGTATCTCCGCGATGGCCACGGAAATTCCGGAACCGTAATTCGAGCGATCCTTATGCATCTCTTCTGTGTTATGCTATCGACGTTCGGATCGACCTTACAGTAAGTGATGTGTCCGATAATGTTATCGCGTTAGGTATTGACCGTGCCCACCTTAGAAATCGGTACATCCCAAAATTGACATCTCAAGCGGAACTATTCTTCGAGGAACATCTCATGAGAGGTTTGTCTCTTATCCGTCTAATTGAGCCTGAACCAATTGGTCTCTGTCAGAGAAACTTCGATATGATGTCCACACTCTGAGCCGTACGCTATTTCTGTTATCTTTCTTGCGGGTTGGCCTTGACCTCTTCACTGTCGTAGACCTTAAAACCTCGAGACCCAGTTCCTATATGGGCTGGTACAGCTTCTCCGAAATCATCGAGGCATCCGTTGGTATTTTAAGCCTGTTCAGTATCGTCATGTCTATTCTTTTTCAACACCACGGTGGGACCGTGTTTACAACGCTGTGCCTAATTTACCCTTTGGTGGGAAAACTGGCAAGACACCAATGGTCACAAGGTCCGTACTGAAGAATCTTCGGTGTCCTGGCCTATCTCATTGCGTCCGCCCTTAGGAATCGTAATATTGACTGAGAACGAAGACTATCTACGTCTGAAGGCCTTCGGAGCGCTCAGCGGTCTTACCTACAGAGAGGATATCGTGAACAACAATCTTCCCGAATATATCATGAAAGGTAAGGGCTGTTTTGGGGGTTGTACGATACATGATATAAACTTCCATTTAGAATATAAAAAATCCCGGGAGCGCCTGGGAACCCTCTTTACAGGCAATCCCCTTGGTGAAATGCGGCTGGAGAATTCCGCATTATTCCAACTCTTTCGTGCCATGTCTGGGGAAGTGCCCGTGGTAAGTTCGTTGCATACCACCTCATCTATACGTCTCATGGAATGGTATCGTTTAGCTTTACTTCACATGCATCGCCCTTCTTGATCCGGCTTCGCATTCCATGTCTACGCTTGCCATTCTTCGGCAGCAGTCAGCTACCTTGACTGGAAGTGTGCAGACGACGTTCCAGATGTTTTCGCATATTATGTACACGTTGGAAACTGTTAAAAACCTCTATCACGTGGAGGCTCTTCGGCTGTCTGACGGGGAGGTTGAATACCAACCTCCTCAAGTCGAAGAAGAGGCTAAGGGCATGTCGTTTGAACTGCGGTATGCTTCGTCTTTGTATTATTGGTTGAGCTCTTCTCACTATCACCCAAACTTTAGAAATGTTTCGTTTGCCTATCCGGGCTCTAAAGCCAAAGAAGGCGCTTTAAAGGACGTCACTCTTGACATCAAAACGGGACAACTCGTCGTCGTTGTCGGCTCTAACGGAAGTGGAAAATCAACGCTCATCAAACTCTTGACGCGGACATACGATGTCACCTCAGGGGAGATTCTTCTTGACAAAAAGCCAATTCAAACTTATAAACTTGCAACGCTCCACGATGCTACCGCGCTCCTTAATCAAGATCATACGATGTACCCACTCTCCCTTGCTGAAAACATAGGGCTTGGATACTCCGCATGCGTCACCGACCATGATATGATCAATGCCGCAATAGAGAAAGGAGGTGCTAGCGATGTGATTGGCGGTCTGAAAGAAGGCCTCGCCACGATTCTTGATCCTGTGGAAACTGCGGTTTCGTACGGCATCGACCTCCCACGACATCAAGCTCTGCAGGATGTCCTGGACAGTTTGGAGTTGACTTCTAAAGTATCAGGTATGGGCTGCCCTGCAATCTAGTCTCGGTGACACTGACACCATCCTTAGGGGGCGAGAAACAACGACTGGTGGCGTGAGTACCCGTCTCATCTTCACATTTTTGAGTTAAACAATCCACGTAGGTCGCGTACTTTCATGCGCCTGCAAAATCCCAACATCAAATTGGTGGCAGTGGACGAACCAAGTTCGGCACTGGATCCTCGAGGAGAGCTGGAGTTGTTTAACAGTCTCAGGTCCGAGAGGGATGGGAGGACGATGATCTTCGTCACTCATCGTTTTGGGCATCTTACCAAACATGCTGATCTTATTGTGTGCGTCGACCCCCAGTCGTTCTGGAGCAAACTTTTCCACTGACCATGTGTGGTAGATGCATGAAGGACGGGAACGTCGTAGAGTCGGGTTCTCACAAGGATCTTCTCGCGCGCAACGGAGAATACGCCACGCTTTATAACATCCAAGCGCAAGCATTTACATCTGAGTCAACAGACACCGTATGTATCATTGCGAGAACAGTTGCTGTCTATGCTGACCTATGGGACCTTCTTTAGATTGCGGAGACTCGGACGCCGCCGGATGTTGACGACGTTGAAAGTTACGAATCCTCGGAGAGTCAATAAGCAAGTTTTAGTATTTGAGTTAACCTTGGCAGGCTTCCGAAGAACCAATTTTGAACTTTCACGCAACTTTCACGCTGAATTTCATCTTGATCACTATCGCACTACTTAGATAGCTAGAAATGTACCTTTTTACACACTTTGACACGATATTGAGCAAATTACAGTAAAGTATATTTCTTCATTAACTTTTAGTTGACTCGCGATCAGACTTTGCTCGGCCATTGAGTTCAAGAGGTTGTGTGACGGTGACGTGTGACTTCACGCGTCTTTTCTTTCCACATGGCTACGACGAGGAGCCCCATACCGAGCTCGCTGTCTACGACGACGCCCGTGAGGGCAATAACGACGACTCTCCTGACAAGATCCTCTCCCACAATACCGCCCTCAAACCAAAGATTCGAGCCTATTGTCAAAGCAATTCTCAAAACACGCCTGGTCAAGCAAGTCTTCCTCTATTCAGCGATCTTTTCTTGGGCGTGCACTTCATTAGTGGCCATATGGAGCCTTGGAGGGGTGTCAGATCTGGGGATTTCAGGAGTGCTCTTTGTGCCATTTGGACCATGGACATTGTTGATTGCACTACTTAGTTGGGGGACAGCCGCAGTACCAGCGGTTGTTATGCGTAAAGTGTATCTAACTTGTGAGTTGATATCGTGGACTTGAGTATATATATGTTGAACTTTGACCTTAAAGCGACGCGCACGCCTGCGGTTTCGCTGTCGGCGTTGGTGAACACATCCCTTTCAAAACCCTCGACCGTCAACTCTTCAGTCGTGTATGTTCTGTCTGCCTTGGCAGCTTTGGCATTGAATATATGGCTGTCCTACTCGACTGGGAACACATCTCAAGGGTTAACGGTTTTTGTCAAATCAAAGTTGGTATCGTGCGATACATGGTGCCTTTGTGACGACTACTAACGATGTAATCATGTAGAAAACACCCATTCTATCTGAATGGACGTTTCCTTTTCATCCTACTGTCACAGCTTTCGGCTGCTGTCGCCTTTTCCCTTCGCAACATAACTTTGGATAGATTTGTGTTTTGCTGGGTGCGCCAATCTATGAGGCAGCGATTCAGCGTCGGAGACATCATACACTCCATCGTTATAGCGGCACTCATTTCTATGATAGCCCTGCCCCTTTCTGCCATCATCTTTGGCCTGCTCCGTTTCAGCCTACCCTTGGTCTACAAATTGCCATTGATACACAACCTCCTGCGGCCTTTCACAGCCCATTTCCTTCGAGGGCCATGGACGTTGTCCCTTCCCTTTCGCCACATTGCACTACTTCTTAGGGCATGGTTCCTCGCGTTCACAACGCTTGCTACCTGGGAATTTGCCAATGCTACTTTTGAGACTTTCATTTATAACGTACGTCGCTCAACTCCCTTTTAAACGTGCTGATCCTGACCGTGTCATAGCCACTTTCGGTCACAGGAGCCACTTCCGAGCCGAATGTGACGCTCATCTCTGGCATATCCTCTACTGATTTGGGATTCCGCTACCTGGCGTATAAAGATATCATAGAGTTCTCCAACGGAGAGTCAGAAGGCGCAGCAAGCCAACGGTCTGAGCTGTTCAATGACCAGAAGTACAACCCCAACCTGTGGAGTCATCTTGTGCGAGAGAGCCTTCTATTCCTTGGGAAGGATTACCAACATCTATTGCGCCGAGGAAAGCCACTGCCGCCACCGGCCAAGGCAACGACTGCCCCACCATCAACCCCCTCACGACCTTCTCTCTCTGCAACTCCAACACCACTCATCAGGACCTCAATATTCCTGTCGAGCAAGCACGCCTCGCCAATACGAAATGCTGTGGAGTCTCTTGGGTCTGATGGGCCTCTGGCACAGGCTCTGGACGCCGGAGCTGGGGCTGCCCATCTGCCTCAACTATTCAAGACAGTAGAAGCGAAGGTGTTGCCGACTCCTGCAAAGGAAGAGGCGAAGAAGAGTGTGGAAAAGGTCGAGACTGCGGTCGAACGCTACACAAAACAGGGCAAGGAGGAAGCCCTCAGGATTGTTGTCAGATTTACGCCGGTGTGGGCTTCCAAGTACGCATCCCAGTTAAATGCGTGGTGGAACAGGGAGCGCTTGGAGAAGACTGCGCAGAGCTATCTTCCTAACGTGGAACTTGATGTCATTATTGTGGATGGTACGTCTGCCATCCCCTTTCTTTAAGGCGGATCTCTCACCCGATAATTATAGTTTTGTCAAGCTTGATCTCTGCTTCGCTAACGGAGGACAAGTACGGCGTCGTTCAACGTGACATCCCCAAAATTCTGGAGGCCATGCTCTCTTTCCTCTCTGCCATTCAGGCCTACCATGCGGAAGTGCAAGCGAAGTATACTCCTCCGGTCCAGGATCGCGCCTACAGCGCGGAGCAGATTACGGAAGCCGTGGCAATTCGCGTAGAGGTCGACAAGGCCTGCGACGTCCTCAATTACCTCAGTGAGGGTATGTCATGCTTTCCATGTGTGCTTCGGAAAATCGCTGAATCTGATGCTTCTAGATTTGAGGGCAGGGATTGCAAGGATTGTCAGGACGTTTGGGGACAAGCTTCTTGCGTTCAAATTCCCGCCGAGAACCGCGGAAAGGCTACAACCTTTCTTGGAATACTATTAGGGAGGGAGTGGCTGTCATCGGCTGCCGCATACACGGACGTCTAGATAGACGGTAGCTTATATCGGTCCGTGGCATGCACGCTATTTTAGGCGAAGTGAATTAAATATCAGACTTTTCGCAGTCAGCCTCCTGGTCGATTACTTTGAGATTCGAAATAACAAGCTGTACCCGCGGCTGACCTCCTCTTTCAAGCCCTCTTTTACTCCTACCACCACCATCACAGGCAACTATGCCGATAGCCCCTAAACCACTTAAACGTACTCCACTGAAACATCTTAAACCTTCTGGCGTCCGACGATTCTTCTTCAAGCTTGAATTGCTCAATAAGTGTCACCCGGAATTGCCATACGACTACAGCAACCTAGATCCAGTGGTCGACACGCCTCGCGAGGAGAAGGTATACCGAGATCCCTCATCTCACGGGAAGGAGAACAGAGTACCTCTACGATGGTCAGTGCCGGTGCCAGTACCTGCTCCAGCCCCTCCCATCCGCCGAGCCTCATGGCCAGACACAGAACGAGTAGCCTTGATCAATGAGGACTATGCTGAGGATGCGCTGGTCATTACAACTCTCGATACGGTCCCCTTCTGCTGTCACGAGGACCTGATCACGATGTCGCGCGACCAGCTGATCGGCGTCGCCCTAGCCCTCAATGCCCGACTACCTTCCGCCTTAGCAATCGACACCAACCGCGCCCTCACCACTCGCTGCATTCGTTCTGCGGTCGAACGTATCGTCGGCCTCAGGCCAGATGTTCCTCCGGCACCCAAGGCCCCGCGTCTGCTGACTGATTCGGAGTCTGACCGGCGCATGCTTGCGAGTCTTCCGCAGATGGACAGATCACCACCCACGAGCCCACTCGCAAGCCGGAGTCAGAGCTACGTACATCTGGGATCACTGATCAGTCCTGGGCTTGAGCGTCTTGAGGAGGAGGAGGAGGAGGAAGAAGACCTTATTGATGTGGACTTCGGCCATGAGGCTGACAGACACTCGAAGAAGCGCAAGATAATCTTTGATGACACTGGGGGCGATAGCGACTCTGATATTGACATGTCTCCGGAGCAGACACCCACCCCGCTTCCCCGCATCCAGCGCGCTCGTTCTCATTTTTTGAACGCAGTGAAGACCTCGCCGACACCCGTTCGAATCCTTCGGTCTCATAACCAGAACATCGACAGATCATCGGCCATCGATACGTCGTTCATGTACGAGGGGCGCCCCCCAGTGCGGTATCAGAGCAAGGCAAAATCGGAGAGAGTCGCGAGAACTGAGCAGGAGAGCATGGATCTCAAGCCCATCGGCGCTCCACGAAGGTCCGGACGCCTACGACCGATCCATCGCGTTAGCCATGCTGAAACCGCTGTTTCTACGGAACTGGGTGCAGGATCTCTTGCGGTTATCGGGGAGAAGAGGAAGAGAATTTCTGGATCCGCAGAAGCTGCGCGACAGGTCACGTCGGGGTTCAACAGGATGTCCATGTGCAGCGAGAACTCGAGATCTGGTGGTGTGGGTGATAGATAGCCTGTTGTAACCAGCTTCATCATACCGCTATTTTGATCCATCATACAGCTATTTTAATCCATAATCCGCTTTCATTGAACCACTGATGGTGGCGCCGCACTCTCGTTATGTACTACTGGCGATCCATGTTGCGCAGAGGATCTCATGAAGAGTCCGAGTTGTCTAGGCTCGAGGCTTGAAAGTCGAAAGAGCAAAAAAAAAAAAAGAAAAAAAAAGAAAACCATTACCCATCAGATTTAGATAAGATAAGATAGTCTCCCAGACATCACTTTGTTCCGGATCCCGGCGAGTTGGAACCACTCCGATCGTGGTTTCGCCTTAGTTTTCACACCCAGGCGAATGTGGCGCCCGCCACACACAGTCACTGTTTACTCTGGCACGGACAGGACTGTGCAATAAGGTACACTCATACATAGAGCATCATTCATCTGTCACCAACGGCCCATTCAAAGCCCTTGCATCGCCCTCTATGCTTGCATCTTTGACGTTCATGCAGCCCGTATATGGGTGCTTTAGAACTGTTTCTTCATGCAACATGACCAGTGATCTGCACTAATTCTTTATGAACAGAATGGGAGTATCATTGCCTCGACGGCTTGACTCTATCGTATTCGGGTCCGCGGAGAGATAGCGCTATCTAGACCCAGTGAAGCAGGGCGGCAGCCCGAAGGGAGCAATGCGCCGTGCCAGGAGGTTCATACGGAGATCCACAGCGAGTCAGCGCACACACATGTATGTAGTCGCGCACGTTCGTCTATCGCAAAAAGTCAAAATGCGCAATTTCCCCATACGGCCACCAAAGAAGGCGATGGTCAAGGGTGCATGTCTCGACCGCCTGATCTAATACGTTCAAGCAAGAGTCCTCGATATCTCGAAGCGGGTACACCGTGGGCCGCGTCGCTTCCCCCTAGCTTCTAAGACCGTGCCTAAATTGTAGAAACACACGTGCGGCCTTTTTCGGACGGTATCTCGCTTAGGGATTGTTGTGGGCCTGTCAATGCCGCCCATTCAATTAAATATCCGGCGGTACGGTGGTAGTCTGCTTAGGGCGACCATTTGCCCCCCCTTTGGCGGTAATGGCCTTGGACTGGGCCAGGACAATCCTCCCTGCTCTCACCACCACCAACATGTCCGCCATGGACCTCGCCTCTACTCCCTTCTTTCTGTCTTTCGTGGCCCTTATCATCGCATTCCACGTCTTGGCCCCATTTTTCCCGAACACGAAACACTCGTCGTGGATCCTGACGACGATTTCGAGCTTTACGATGAGTGCCGCGAGCATTCCATACCTGTGGGACTACCTGGGGAATGGGGGAAGCTTGAAGCATGTACGTGGCCTGCCGGAATTGGGAGTCATCACGAACCGTTTCTTCCAAGCATATCTACTATCGTGAGTAAATTCATACACCCATTCTCTGGGTTGTCAGTACTGACAGTGTACTATGAGTGATCTAATTATTGGAACAATATACTATCGCTCACAGGTTTCCTTGTTGGCGGGTTGGGTCCACCACCCACTCTATATCATAATCGTCGAACTTGTCATACGGCGCTCCTGGACCCACATTTTCTGCTTGGCTGCAGTAATGGAGGTACGACCTCTGGTTGTAAACTCGGCGCTTGAAAACCTGAAACTGTTGAAAAGATACCCACTTTTGTGCTCGGAATTTCTACTCTATTTCCACGCTTTAGAAGCAATATTTTCTTTGCCCTGTCATTCTTTATGACTCGAATCTTGTTCCACATCGTCCTCGCTATTTCCTTCGTCTTCGAAGAGACCAGGACCGCCGTGACAGGTGGCTCGTTTGTTCCCGCCATTATACTCACATGTATACTGCCGTTGCATGTGACGTGGTTTGCGGGATGTATCAAGGGATTCCTGCGCCGAGCACGCGAGAGCAAACCTTCAGCGGCGCCCTCGGCTACAAGGGCCATGAAACAATCATCCGATACTTCGTCGCCCTTGCCCACGGCACCACGTCAGCTCCGACTTCGCCTTTCCCATCGTCGTCAGTCATTCGAGAGGGCTCTTTGGTCGTTTCGATACGACTTTCTGGAATCCCCGACCTCCAAGCGGTTATTGATCTCCAATGCCGTATCTGCTTACATCCCTCGCCGTGAAGTCCTCTATGAGTGGGTTGGGCTCGGCCACAGGCGGCGTCGTCGGTTTGTGGCGCTCACTACCGTTTCGGAGACGGTTCCTTTCATTTCCGGATAATGAGGGTTTTCATTCATAGACGTGGCACTGGTCGGGGGTTCTCGTGCGTTCAACCGCAACAGTCTACATGCTAACTTTTTAGTACTATTAACTAGTGCAGTTATGTACTTTTGTAATACTATCTACGTACAGTTTACGAATCTCACGATGAACTTTTATTGCCATCACAGTGACGTCGATTTCCTTCGATTGCCTACTATATATTGACCTCAACATCGACAGATGCCCCCGGTCTGCTGTCGTTAGATTTTCGGCCATGACGCCACGGCCGACTGAAACTTGAGCTGGTTCCATGAATCTGAAGAGTCGTCAGCATTCCTCTGTCACGTATCCGTGGAAGCTGGAGGTCCTGTTGAATGTGTTGCCCGATCCCCGAGTCAAACGCGTTATGTTTATCTGATCAGAGCTTTTTATAGAACCGGCTCCTACTGTACCGGCTTGGAGCCGGAACCGGACTCTGATTTCCGAGCTTTTCTCGGTTTTGGATGCCAGAGTACCGTCACAACGCGGGCGAGACATATCCAAGGCCGCCCGGTGTAAAACAGAATTCAAATGCCAAAACTGTGAAAACATGTCATAGACCTATCATATGTGATAAACGCTCAGTAACTTGATCCGTTATCAACTGAAAATGTAGTGTGTACGCTGTGAATGATCCTCAACATTGCTATTCTGCAGATCGGGTGTCGATCTTATGTTCGTCATCTGTGCTATTTGAGGCAAGGTCCAAAAGGCCAAAGCTGTGCTGGGCATCACACAAGCACGTGATGATTTCCTGAATGAAAGGTTTGACCTGAATCCGAGCCGACCATTCCTATCGAGGGGTTCTTGAGCTCAGTCTTGTCTTTGTCTTGTCTTTGCTGAAGATTGGAATAGCCTTGTCGAGTGCGGATCGTAGTAAAACTTCAGAATTCGTTCTTGGTCACTATTACTACAGGTGAGTCGTGGTGGCTATAGCTATGATCCGTACTTGCGGTGTGTAATAACGACCCAGTCATGTCCGCCGCCTCGGATCGGCTTCAGGCAACATTTTTTACAATCTTTACCCCTCCTGGATGAAAACCCCTGCTCGAAAAACTGACAATGTAACACTGGTAATCCTTCCCCCGCCCATGGTGGTATCAGTCAGCCGTTCAAAAGTCAGACGTACAAAAGTACGGCCTCCCAGGCTCTCAAGGCAGCAATCCTCATACCCTCACTGCCATGGCTGAAAAGGTGCTTCCGCACCCATCTGCTCGTTCCTCGACAACAACGTTCGCCGAGTCCTCAGGCCGCACGGAGCCCAAAGCTCCAGCCCCCCTCCGACCGGCCCTTAGTCCGTTAGAAAGAGAGATTTCTCGCGATGAATTACGTATGGAAAAGTACGGTGGTGACGACATCGAGGACCCTCCAGAGCGCACAGCGGATGGGACTCCTAAGGCATCAAGTACTGAATCGACGATTGATGAAAATCAGGTTGATTGGGATGGCCCTGACGATCCCGCAAATCCTCAGAATTGGTCAACGAAATATAAGTGGTTTATCACAGTATGTTGTGCGATTATGACTGTCGATGTGTACGTCCTTAATTTAGGACGACGTTCGCTGGTGTGCTAACTCGAAGTCTAGAACGTTCGCTTCTTCTGCACCGACATCAACCACCAACGCTATCAAGGCGCAATTCAATGTTAGCTCAGAGATCACATATCTGATAACGACTGTCTTTCTTTTAGGCTACACGTTCGGGGTACGTCATAATCATATTTTCTCTTCACCATCACGCTGACTTCCCCTCAGCCCTTGTTTTGGGGGCCGGGTAGCGAACTTGTCGGCAGGCGGCCAATATTTATCCTCACCATGTGCATGTATACCATATTCACCCTTGGTCAAGCGCTCGCTCAGAACATCGAGACGCTTCTGATCACACGGTTCATTTGTGGCTTCTTTGCCGTCGCCCCTCTAACAATTTGTGGCGGTACGTAATTGGTTGAGCTCGGACCTCCATTTTTTATACCGATCTTGCACACAGGTGTTATAGCGGACATCTGGTCGGCTGCGGGACGTGGCCCCGCCATGAGCATGTTCACTGCCAGTGTTTTCTTAGGTCCTGTCATCGGCCCCATCGTCGGCGGATAGTGAGTCTCTTTGCAAGTGGCGTTAGATCCCCAAGTACTGATAGCTTTTGAAGCATCATAGAAAGCTCCCTCGTTTGGAGATGGGTGTTCTGGGTGATGATGATCTTTGCAGGAGCATGCACCATCCTCGTCATCGTCGCAATTCCAGAGACCTACGCCCCCGTTATCCTGTT
Source organism: Tephrocybe rancida (assembly GCA_018858115.1). Classification (NCBI taxonomy): domain Eukaryota; kingdom Fungi; phylum Basidiomycota; class Agaricomycetes; order Agaricales; family Lyophyllaceae; genus Tephrocybe; species Tephrocybe rancida. The sequence goes on along the minus strand of JABCKT010006455.1, from coordinate 47,731 downwards.
GAAAAAGGTGAGATTGATATATATATTTGATTCGTCGGTGATATTTACCAACGATCTCTAGGCGAAGAGGCTTCGTAAGGAAGATCCTGTCGCCAACAAAGCTATCCACGCCGAACACGAGAAGCAAGATTGGTCCATCAAGGGCGTCGTGCACCGTACTCTCTTCCGCCCCTTCCACATGCTCTTTATGGAGCCCGTGTTGGTCCTCATTACCATTTACCTCTCCCTCGTCTACGGGCTGCTCTACGCTCGTATGTCACGCCGAGCCTTGATCGTATAATTCCAGCTCATCGTTTCCTGCAGTGTTCCAAGCTTTCCCCATCATCTTCATCCAGAGACGAGGGTTCACGATCGCTCAAGACGGTCTAATTTTCATCGGCGTCGGCATTGGAACGACCCTCGGTTCCTTCCTCAACTACCGTCTGAGCTCCCACTACCCTGAGCTCATCAAGAAGTGGAGAGGCTTCCCTCCCGCGGAGCAAAGGCTGTTTGGCGCCATGATCGGTGGACCTGGACTCGTCGTCGGCGCATTTTGGCTGGGCTGGACGGGAGAATACGCGACTATCCCGTGGTACGTCCCGGCGCTGAGCACGATAGTGATCGGCATGAGCATAAGCTTGATCTTCATGTCGTTCTTGGTGAGCTTTGTGCGGCCCTTCTCAATTTGTTTTGCTGACTCCTGTCATAGAGCTACCTCGTCGACACGTATCTGATGTACAGCGCGTCTGCTTTCGCAGCAAACACAATGATCCGTTCGGCGACCGCTGCAGCGTTCCCTCTGTTCACCACGCAGATGTTCCGTAATGTGAGATTTTCTTTTGGATTGACGTTTGATATTCTCTTACCGTCTCGTATGTTAGTTGGGCATCAACTGGGCATCAACCCTCCTTGCGCTTATCGGCCTGGTCCTCGCGCCTAGTCCATTCTTCTTCTACAAATATGGACCCAAACTTCGCATGAGGAGCAAATTTGCGCCCTGCATCGTACGTTTGCATTTTCTCCTCCATCTGACTTCGACTCATTTCATTGTGACATTCCAGGATCTCAAAATTGCCAAAGAATTTGCAGAGCAGGAATCTAAGGAGAAGGGGCAGGAAACCGTCTAACCCCCCTTCTTTTCCATCCCTCCCTTTTTGTTTGTTGCATATTATCATTTGGACTGGACCATCCATCATCATCCACTTCCTTCCGGTGCATTATTTATTCATTCGATATTCATCACAAGCACGCCGCCCTCCACTCAACACCTCATCATTAACATCATTTCCTTACTATTTTTACTTAAACATTCATAGCATATGACTCACGACATGACATGGGACGCGTCAGGACCACGATCTTAATGCATAGTAATACATAGAGTACACGAAAAGATAGAACGAAGCCGAATATAATATACCACCTCACTTATAGTACTTGGCGATGATAAATTTACCGCGCGTCAAACTTTCAATTTCAACAAATGCTGCCGATTTAGAAGACGCGTTGTTTGGCAAATCCAGATACAGTAAATCCCATATTTTTGATTTGTGTGTCTGTTAAGCAAGTACCAACTCAATTTCATGCGCGCATAAACCATGTATTCTGACCTTAATGTGCCCATTCCCGACCTTGGTCAATCCTCGGGAGCTTCTACATCCAAAAAGGGGAAAGGAAAACAACAAGCGCCCGTTTCAGCCCCAACATTTACACCGTCTCAAATAGCTGCAATCGAGGCGCGTGTCGACCTTCTAGTTCGGTGTAAGCCATTCTTTTGATGTGCCAGGGCTATCTCAGTAATTGATTTCAAGTAGGATACACGGTCATCGCGTTCAACCAACTTGTTCATAAACGAGTGGAACGAAAAAACCATGTCAACGTAGCGGAGGCTCTCGTTAATCGGCTAAAGAAACGGCTGGGAATCGTTTACTTGAAACGGTTGAGCATTATACTCGACGAAGACAGTGAAAAAGGTTTTGGACTGGTAAGCATTTTATTGATCATTGTACAACTAATCCTGACGATCGTTTCAGACCAATGCAAATGCCTCACTATTCACCTCGTACGACCTCATTGGCCTCATTCCCCTAACACAAACCACATTCTCGCTCGCCTGCTTGACACACACCATGCCCTCACCTCTGACCGCACATATCATATCCCTGCCTTTGACCCTACCGCGACTGTCGTTCCACCTCAAACACACCTTGATCCGAACTGCGATTAAGAATGGCGCTGTATTCGAAATCAGTTACGTCGGTGCTTTGGGCGGCGAAAATGACCCCATTCTGCTCAATGCTGGAGGAGCAGAGAACGGACCTGGGGCGAAGAGAAACTGGTGGGCTGCGTCCAAGGAATTGGCTCGCGTTACAAAAGGAAAGAGCCTCCTGATCAGTGGTGGTGTTGTCGCAGATGCAGACCTCAGAGCCCCAAAAGACGTTGGAAATCTGTACGTTCGATGATGCTATCATGCCTCTAGTTTGCTAACTGACATTGGCAGCATCACACTACTTGGCCTGGCTCAAGATGTCTCGCATAGTTCATTGACTAAGGTTCCGAAATCGTTGGTGCTCCGGGCAGGTCTGTCGATTATCTCGAGCCCGTTTGACAAACTTACAAATACCTATTACTAGCAACACGAAACACATACCGTGCGGTGTTTTCAGAGCCGAGGGTCGTCATTCCAGAAGGATTTGAAGCCCCTGCTCCTTCTACACATGATGATTCTGTATCAGGACAGCCTCCACTTCCACCACCTACTACAACACCAGTGGGTCAGGCTCCAGTCACTCAGCCCCCAACGAAGAAGCGGTCTCGAGAAACAGGCGAAGCGACTCTTACAGCGCCGGTGGACGACGTGGCTGACTCGCAGAAGAAACGACGTAAAAAGAATAAGGGGCAACAGGCTCAGGCGTAAACAAACGTGTTTCGACTTTCGCGTATTTCCAGCGATTGTTGTATGGACTGATCCAGCCTGTTGTGATATTCTGAGGCCCATACCCAAGATTCGCAATTTCAAGCTGGGAATTGAACCACTCAAACAGTTGTCCAGAAACATCGAAGGGGATGGGAAGAACGGCCCGTATTGTCCTCTGATGCGCGGCAGATGTATCGGTTCCTGGTCGATGTCTGGATATGTGATTGATCAAAATCCTCAAACGCGTAGATTGAGGCCTTGGGAGGGACACTGGGCGTAGTCGAAGAGGAGAATGAGTGGCTGTGACATCGGGTTATGAAAACAGAAGCGGTCCAGTGCTTTGCGGATTGCTTGTCGGCGCCATGCCATTTGTTTTTTTAACAGATGACGAAAGAACACAACTGTCCGTGGAAAGTTCAACGGGTTGCGTGTTGTAATAGACACATAAGCTCGTCGTCAACAGAGTAATGAGGATCTCTTGCGTACTAGGTCGATTCATTCGGCAGGCACTGCGGTGATGAACCCAATCATCTGGAAACGTGTTTCTGCAGGATAGGAAGGCGCTTTGTCAGTAGGTGTAATCATGTTCGTAGGTCACTGTAGTCATGACTTTCCTACGTAGGGCTCTGTAGTTGTGTCATCCTCATGATGAAGCCCTTCGTAGTCCTCGCTCTCTCCGTAGGCCATTCCTCCTATAGTGCACTCATGTAGCATATACCTCCTACAAAGGCAGGTGTGCCTCCTTCCCTCAAAATTATGTCTTTTCTCTCTCTTTTAATCCAGTTTGCTCTAGTTCGCACGACGGGTCTTCAAAGGAACATATGCGCGTCTTTGAGATCGATCTTCGGTAAGTGACATGCACCTCGCCCTTCACTTTAGATATGTGCCTCTGACGTGGCTCTTCATAGTAATGTCAGCGATGTCAATTTGGTCGCACTGTTGCAGCGTCACCAAAACAGGTTTTCATTGCAAGATCAATGTGGGAGACGTCTTCAATGCTTGCAATGCTTGCAATGCTGGGTGAGCAATGTGTTGACTTCATATAGCGACTCTCAGCACGCTGCGGCAATGTTATTGCTGAAATCGGAGGTCTACGATGTGCTTGAGACCCGCAGGTGGCATAACGAGCACGGAGCACATCTTCGATATTGGTATCCTGGTGAGTGACGCCAGGACCTGTGCGTCTATCTTTCTAATGTATGTTCTATGGTGATTCTCAGTTCTTCCGTATATCGAATGCTCACGCGCACGACCAACATATGGGTGCACGCTCTCGTAAGGGTGATGATACCGAGCCTGAAATGAGGGATGTGTGAGCCGTGTCGGGAGCATAACAGGCATATCGATCTGGACCACGTTGACGGTTGGTGCATCTCTTAGTTATCATCCTCGTGCAACAACACTTATTGTTGTTCTTTGTCAGACCCGAACTGGGCGCAAGACCACCCAAGAAAAGCAGGGAAGCGCCCCGGCCTGTGGTACCATGTTCGATATCTATTCATGCCCACTAATCTAGCCTCCATTGAACGTATCGGCTCGCCGTCTCTTGCGTTTTCTGAGCCACACTTAAAGTCATGAATGGTCAGGCGCATACAGGAGCTGGTTGTGGCGTTCTTAGGCCCAAGTGGAGCGCCTCAAAATCGTATATATGTATATCTTTCTGGCACAGCACAAATAGTATGGCTTTACTTTCGTCTTTCTGTGCAGTGGTATAGTGTGGCAAAAGTCCATTCATAGTAACAGATGGGCCCTTGACTATACGAACCTCAGTCAGGATTTGACTATTCTCCTTTCATGAGCTTCATCTTCTCAAGGACGTCTCCAAGAGCATGAGTTCGCTGTTCTCGAACCTCAACTGAGTCATCTGATTGGTGTAAGGCTCCGTCTTCATTATCGTTCAATTGGTTGGCAAGTTCAAAAGCACTTGTTCCGGATTCATCTTCAAGGAACGGACTCCATCCCAGCTCCAGAAGACGGAGAGCCCCAAAGAATTTCAGCTCTCGAAGCAGCTTGTGAAGGAGATGGGGCGTTCGCTCAGCGCCTCGTTGCAGAAGGAAGTCGACTATATCAAAGTGGCTGTGACTGACTGCATGCTCGAGTGCAGTCTCGTTGTTGGCATCCCGAATGGATATGATGGGTGGGTGGCCATCCACAATGGCTATCACGACCTTCATGTTTCCAATATCAATGGCTTGACGAAATGCTACATCAAGGCAATGAGGAAATTTGCGCGAGAGGGCTTGCGCTCCCGCGGCACCCAAATTGAGAGCAATGTACAAAGGAAGGACTTCCAGTTCCCAGTACGAGGATGGGACGATTGTAGTCCAATCCAGAATACGTGTGCATAAAGCAATATCATTCAGATGGTTAGCAGTGACAAAACGGGGGCTAAAGTTCATTGTAATCGGGTAGCCGTCACTCGCGGCCTCGAACACGATTTCTATGAGATTCTCCCATGTGGCAATGTCGTTTGGGTCATGTCCCGAGTCCGTGGCCCGAATCTTCCCCTCGAGGATCCCGAGGCAATCATAGATGAGTTCGAAGTGTCGGAAACAATTAAATGACCGCATTTTAGACTTGGGAATGAAGTCGGGATCCACTTCGTCAACCCGATCGGGCGGCGACGTTCCTATCATCATCAATGTGCTTGTGGCAGCCCCTGCGACAATCTCCCCCACTGAGTAATTCGTTGTCTGATCTGTGAGCCATACCAGACTGTCCAATATGGTAAACGAGAAATGCCAATGGTAGTGATGGCCCAAGATTGCTCGATATTCTATGACTTGTAGGGAGTCACGCATACTGAGAAAACGCTGGTATGTCTGCCCTGACACCCACAGCCCAAGGAACCTCTGCAACCCCGCAAGCCACAGCAATGCCAATGCGATGCCCTTCTTTGTCGTGTACATGAGGATAGGAACCCGGAAGGGAGATTCGACGTAGATCACGGAAAGAATCGGTGTTGCAAAATAAAAGAACATGGTGACGACCAAGATGCCGGATACTACCCAACATGTAGGGGAAGATATTTGAGAAACATACAGCGTGAGCCCCACCCAGAACATGGCCACAGAGCTGTGCAGTATTAAAGGAAGGCACTGAATAATGGTTTCAAATTTCCATTTCTGGATCCCTTTGAAACGGAAATGACGAATGAGGGAACGTGTTCTGGCAGGCCCAGAAACAACTGCCGTATAAGCCTGCATCCCACCATCAGCTCATGATATTGCCACATTCTTTGAGACTCGTTACCTGGATCCATTGTTTTGCCAACACAGTCAAGAGAGCAGACGACAATGACAGTGAAAGGCTGCTAAAGAATAGACCATTCACCCAGGCGTCAATAGTTGTGTATGTCGTCGCCCCGAGAGATAGGCCGTGCGGAACAGCGTTTAGTGTTGTGACATTTCCTGCTGCCCGCAGGAGCAGATTGGTTTCGATGAGAAGGGAGACCGTGATCTGTGCGTTATCCGGCTGGAGCGCCTGAGATGTTTGAGCAACAAAAGTCGTGACAATGGCTGAGAACAAAGCCGCCTATTGGTAGTCAGGGATCAGTAAAGACATTATGAACAGTGAGATGCGAAGGCTCACGAAAACCAACAGGCCGTCAATAATATCTCGAAAACCTTGAATCATGTCCGCGTCATATATTTCCGCCTCATCGAGGTACACGTTCCAAATTCGCGCGTTTTCCTTGTGCTCCTCTCCTAGCTTGTCTCTTGGGTATTTGAACGTGTAGTCATAGTTTCGGATTCCCGGTGCTGTTTCAATACTTGAGTTGGCAGAATTCAAACAGAGAAGGGCGAGAAAAATAGTACCGTTGGCATGTCCGGAGGGAGCCTGTGGGATGAAGGGTGAGTCGTTGGTGGGCATAGCGCGTCCCAAGGTCAAGAAATATAATCGGGTGGGAAGTGGTGTGTTTTGTATTTATCAAGAGTTCGATACACAGCCCTTTGTGTACGCTTTTTTTCATCAAGCATAGCCATTTGGAAACTTTGACCATGGCTTTCCGGACAGATTACAGGCCGTTTCTGATTGCAGCACAAGCGCCAGGACGCGCCTCCGTTGACCCCGGGCCTGAGCGCTAACCGCCCCGTTGGATGAGGTCACGCAAGTCGTGGGCCATTGATTGGCATGGCATCTTTCCTTCGCCCTTCTAATCCGTGGGCTTCGACGTCTCATCGAACATCTTCCAAGCTGGGTATACCAATATTTCATGAGAGGGTTGAGATGGGGCCTCTCATTTGAAGGCCATACATCATATTCTGCCCGAGTGATCCTTGAGATAATATATCCTCGATTGTATTCGTGTGGAATCCAAGAACTAGCCTCAAGGGGAAAGTCGTCGCTAGCATTGAGCAGCAGTCGGATATTGTTTTGGCTTCTGAATCCATGTAGGGAACCTGGAGGGAGCCTCCCGGCGGGGTTTTTTTTTGGGGGGGGAAAGAGGGAACGGTAATGACCGTTCCTTTGACAGATTTTAGAGCAATACAACGCAATTTTGCACCCTGTACAGCGTCGAATCTTCTTAACCTCAAGCTCCACACTAATGGTTTTCAAGTCAGCCCATATAAATATCATGTGCATGTAACAAATCCATACCGCTCTTCTGTGCTCTTTATAAGTTTTGATGGCAGTTATTGCCCGATGTGGCAGAGCCGTGGCAGTTGAACCATGCTAGCCACTATCGTTGACCCACCGCTCACCACTGAAGCTTTCAACATGCTCCCCAGACGTTATATCGGCCTCCGGACGACGATGTTTCTGCCCTTGCCTGCCTCAAGAGCATTAGGATATGACACAGGCGGAAACAAGTTGGGACCGGTGTTTGACAGGGAGACTCATGCGTTAGGTGCGTGGCTATAGTCGCGCCCCTCAATCTCGCTAAATCGCGATATCTACCACATTGCAGAGAATATCAAACGCACCGATGCGTCTTCCTCCAACCTCCATTCTTCGAGTACCGCCGCCATCAAGACTCCGCTCAGTGACAACTTTTCGCGCTCCTCGACATCTCAGCCATCCCTGCCCCCGACCGGGAGGCCCGCCTAAGCGGTTTCACAACGTTACTGCCCAGCGAACCACTGCACTCTATTCCTGAACCGTCCCCGCCTACTCAGGGCTGCAACTACTCATTCGTCAGAAACCACATGTACACCTTTTGCGCCCACCATAGGGCCGACACGATACCGCCTGAAGATATGGTCGCAACTTTATGAGCTTTTCGTGAAGCGTTCTCACGAACCTTCGTGCTTGATGGTGTGGCATCCGTCTGTGGCTTGCCTCACCAGTAGTAGCTTGGTTTTGAAATGTGTATATATAGTATAATACATTCATTGCCTTGTTCAACCACAGATATATGTGATGATAATTGCAATGTGGTGTTTCTATGCCCTTTACTGCTCTTTTGAAAGCTTCTTGCAACTTATGAGCGACTTGGACGCGATTCCTTGTCAAAATTTAAAATAGAAATTTCCTTTTACATTTAAAGTTCGCTGCGGAAAGAGTGCGTCTCCTGAAATAAGAAAAGGGGGCTCGCCTGAGCACCCCAGAAAGCTTTGATTAGGTCTGCAGCCCTTTCAGCGATGATATAAACAGGTGCTTGGGTGTGTGAGGCTGGAACATACGGCTAAGATTCAAGTGCGGTGAATAAGATAGTACCATTGCCCATGTACAGGCGGGAACTCACCATCACGGAAGCATCGGCGACACGAAGTCCTGAAGCACCCTTCACACGTAAGTCCGGGTCTACTACCCCATGCTTAGCACTGCGGGGGGACATGGATGCAGTTCCGACACCATGGAGGCCAGGTACTGTCGTATCGAGGACATACTTGTTGAGTTCTTCATCATTAGTGACATTTTCAAGTCCCGAGGTGGGCCTGATAATGTAGTCCTTCCACGCCGGCGCACTTACGAAACGGATCGTTCGTTTGACACATTCTCGCAGGACGAATCGATCATATTCAGAGGTCATGAGGCCGGGGTCGATCAAGGGGTAGTCGAACGGGTCAGAGGTGTTCAAAGTGATCTTCCCGCCTAAACAGTCGCTCAGTTCTGGAAGCCCGGTTTGTACCACAGAGTGACGAGACTTACGACTTGCGGAAGAAACAACAACGCAGACAAGGGAGAAGAAATGTCTACCTTCTTCGGATGGCAGCAAGCCTAAGCCACCATTCTGTGGACGTTCATGTCAACATTTCCTAGAGAACCAGAAAACAGCACCTACATAGGGAAAGATCTCATAGTGTGGCGTATTCTTGCCGGATGCGGGGTCTGGCACCGTTTGGAATATTGGCGAATCATCTGGCAGTCGGCCATATATGACGTGCGAGCCGCCACCTGCGGAGAGTGGGCCTGTCTGGTTAGTCTCCCATTGTTGAAGATATTGCGCTTGGCGGTCTGGGTCGGCGAAAGTGCTGGATGATAGGGAGCAGCATTACGTTCAAAAGAATTTTCAGAAAACTGGAATGCGTTAACGTACTCGTCGATAGTATCGTCGGAGTTCACGAGCCAGGTTGCATGTGTTATTGCGTGGTCGGAAAAGTTCTTTCCTACATCGTGTATTTGAAGAACGGGCTTCACGCCAACTGCTTGGAGCTCCATCGAATCTCCAATACCGGAGTTCAGCAAGATGTGAGTCGTTCCTATCACGCCAGCAGATAAGACGATCTCCTTCGAGGCTACCAAGCGCTTGCGGGGAGCTGTAGTAAGGATTCAGACACACAGCTATGTTAATATTGACATGGCGACGGACCTGCAGAATTGTGCGAAATCTCTACTTCATGAAAAGCCGGGAGACCTTTGGAAGTTCCTGTTTGAATAACCCGAGTCACATGCGTGTTGACAAGAACATCCAGATTCGCTCGTTGCAAGAACTCGGGTGCTAAATACGATGTCGCTGAGCTGCTTCGCCGACCCTTCTTGATGGACATTTGAACATAACCTGAATGCGGGCTAAGCAAAGAGGATCACGACGATCATGAGCATTAGACACTTACTAACTCCCAGGGGGTCACCTGAATTTGCATCAAGATTGAACGGAAACTCGTCAGGAAGTTCCTTCGTAGTTTGCATAAAGCGTGAATCGATGTTCTGGGGATGACCGGCAAGGCTGACGGCATTGATGCCATCGAAGCCATGCACAGAAGGATCGAACTGTCCATTAGTGTCATGGTTGTCGACAGGCGCAGTCCAGCGCTCGGTCTGTGTCACCGTGAGATTGGAAGAGCAGGCGACGGCAAAGGGAGCCAACCTTTCTAATGCATTGCTGCAAACTCTTCCACGACCAACCAGGATCTCCAGTTTCTTTCGCAAATCTGTCGAAATCTGAGGAAGACCCACGTGTGTAATACATCCCATCTGCGGCAGGACACATAACGTTAGACACATAGTCGTTGATCACAGAATGGAAGGCACATACTAATCGAGCTGGTCCCACCGAGAATGCGGCCTCCATTATATGTAAAGTTGCGTCCATCCATAGCCTGTTGGGGTGTCGTTGTGTATTTCCAATCATATTGTGAGCCCATTAGCCCTCCTTGGAGAAGTGGCACCATTGTTTCGAGAATTCCTTCGTTGCTTGAGAAGTTCTTAGTTCCTTGCGAGTTGGAGATGGACAATAACGAGTGCTTACGATGGCCCGCTTTCAACGACAAGAACCCTCCATTCTGGATTCTCCGTCAGGCGATTTGCGACGACATTGCCTGCGGTACCACCTATCAAGAAATGTTGGTAAGTAAGCTCATATGATATGAAAGCCCATTAGAACTCACCACCGACGACAATGAAGTCATACTTGGAAGTTGGCAGTTCCTCGGTGCTGTTATAAAGAGCAGCAAAGGAGCGAGAGGTCTGCAGAAGTAAAAGTGAGAGCCAGAGTGCTTGCATGCGGGGCTGCGTTGTAGCCAGAACGACTGATTAGTTCGCCTTTAAAGCCATGGCTGCAAATGCTGTGTTGGTTAGGTTAGGTTAGGTTAGATTTTGGAATATATGTGAGGAGTGAACGGAATGACGTGTTGGTGGCGTTGCGTGTAGGTCCAGGGTTCGACCCATGATTAATATTAGTGTATTCCGCACGGTACTTTGGATGTATCTTGATATGTCGTATCCTTGCCTTATTCCCTCGTTCCTTTACCTCACTGAATCACTGGCATGTCTCTGTCCCAAGGCTACATTTCAACAAGCTGCACCTTGGGAACTGTGTACAGTATGGGCGCGATGTTGGAGTGCCGAGCGCGGTGCCAGAAATCACGAGGTTCGCCGTTAGCTCTATTGCTGTGGATCCATTCTTGTGGCACACCTGTTGGTCGTGTTCATTCGACCATTCCTTATATCGTCGCCTTCGTTCATCTACTTTATTGTTTCATTCACCCCGGCAAAACAAAAATCAAGGTCTGCTAGATACGAGTGTGAGGACGAAATCAATCAGCGGGCAACCTGGTAGACAGAAATCAAGACTTAGACGTAAGGGGTATTGGGAACTTCAATCCACGGCACGACCTTCTTTTGGCCGTGTACGTAAGTAACTTCGATTGTCAGGTGATCGTGTCGTTGGTGGGTCGACGTTTACAAAAAGCTCGAAGGCTGAGGTCCCGGTATTCGGTAACCTCAGTAAGGCCGAAACTTCGCTAAACCTCTGCTGTAGTCCAAGAAACATCTCAGCAAGTTCAAGAAATTACTACGCATGCTTCATGCTCGAGAAAAACCCTTGTCCAGTGGCTTTCAAGCCCATACTGCTGACAGGAGGCACATAGCGGAGCAGTGCCACGGACCTAAAGGTATCATCTTGCTCGACCACGCCCGTTGCAGGTAACGCTTGACTTGTGTAGGCTTCGACCGGTGACGTGAGCCTCCAATGCGACTGAGGCAACACCTCCGGTGGCTGATCTCAGCGACGATTCATGACAATCTACATAGCAAATATGCTATTCCTGGTGAAGCTTTACAGTAAGTAGGCCAATATTTTTCCAGTCACTCACGCGCTTAGAGTGTTTTGGTATTTATTACTGTAATAGAGAAGACGTGAGCCCAGAACGACGAAGGAAAGATTGTTGATCAACCTAAACCTCAAGAACCCTTTTCGCTATCTGCCACGCGACCAAAGAAATACTATGCATTGGAACTTGCTTCACCAAACCTATGCCCATACCCGCGAAGAACCCCCGCCACCGCGCCCGCGTCCACACACGTTCCACAGTTTCCCGGAAACCAATCATCCTCTGGGGGGACCCAGCGCCGCTCGCTTGCTGTGTGCGGCGCACAACTTCCAGCGGGTACGTCACGACCTGAGCGACCGTGCCCGCCACCGCTCCAATCATCAGATGTATACGGGTCTGATACATCTGTAATGTTTCGGGTCTGAGCCGTTCGCGAGAGTGGGCGTTCAATGTCTCCCATATCAGGAAAATGCCTCCTCGATAAGGGACAGTGCCGAGCATTGAGACAGTGAACCCCCGGTAAAAGTGAAGGGCTGGTATGCGTCCATGGGATCTCCCTTCGGTCCAAATGGTGTGGAATGCGTTCCACGGGCTCGGCCGGGTATGTTTCGTCTCGATGGCCATCCGGACGCGAATAAGTTCAAATGGGTAGGTGAAAGGCATTGCAGACATCCCTAGTGAGCGATCTAAGCACCATACTACTAGGAAAGTTTGTTAACTGACCTATGATAGCCCCAGCCAAAAGTCGCCTAAATGATGTTTGGGAACCGGGCGTCGGCATGAGGAGCTACGAATGGTGAGAGACACCGCGTGGGCAAGAAAAAGTCGAGACGGTAATTACTCGACTTGTTCTCTCGTACACTGTGTACCCTATCGCAGCATGAGGAATAGCGCGAGCTAGCGTTAACGTGTGTCCCTATCAGAAGTAGTCAGGCGGCTGACTGTACAAAGAAAGTCCTCATTCACCTGGTAAAGGCCTCGGGCACCCTGTGTGTGTATGATGAAGTGTAATGCATTTGCGGCTCCTCTCCAAGAACCTGGGCAAGTTGATAAGTTGATTATTATGACGAATTGAGCATAAAGCCAACCTGAAAACCGCTGGAACTCGGCATTGTGTGTTTGAAATAAGATCTTTATTCGGTCCAAGGGCGCCACAGCAGTTTTCGCCTATGGAAGGAACACTCAGACGAAAGAATAGTATTCAACATGGACTGAAGTGGCGAACCACACCACCTGCAAAGCCTCCTGCCAGTACGGAACGAAAAATATGCTCAAACCAAGTATGCGTATCCTCCGTTCTAGGTTTATTCATGTGACAGAAGGAGACTCGGAGTCCTACAGACCCACAGCTTGTCCTAGAAGTGCGAGCGGAGGCATAGCAAGAGCTCAAAAGCTGAGGGAGAGACTCGGATGACTCGTAAATCCGGTAACCGCACTTGTCAGAAAGTTGATCCGAGATGATCGGTGCAAGTTCTAGAAATTAATTTAAGCGCCTCGAACATGCTCAGCCGGCTCGAACGGGACCATCATGAAGGAGACCATTCAACCCAGCAGGCTGAATGGTCCCGGAGTTTTGAGCCCATTATCGCCCATGAGAATTCCTTCAGTATCTCCTTGTTGCACGTGTACGCTTCAATATGCTTGCTCACAGCTTTATAGCCAGCGGAGGTTGATTTATGGCAATAGGTGTGTCAAGACTCGTGACTGCCAAAGTTTGTATAAATCGCAAGTGCTCTTCATTGACAATCCATCAGATCGATTCTAGCGTACCCAGCCATTCCAGCGTACCCAGCCTCAGTTCTTCGTTGCACTTGAACACGAATACCGAAACCAATTATGTCGCTTCTGGATGGAAAATTAAGGTTGGTTCTGTACTGATTTCACGCCTTGGTCATGTTCGTTGACGCCTTCCTCTATCTTTCAGCGCTCTTGGAGTCTCGTCTGGTACCAAAGCCGCAACCACGACCGGCCCTGCGCCGACTGCGACGGGCTCAGTGGCCGAAAAGGGTACAGAGATTAAACCGCGGATCGTCTACAACGGTGGCTACAGTGGAACAGAGATCAAGCTACGCATCGCGAACGGCGGTGCCGGGCAATCGGGGCTTATCGGAGCGTGGGCGGATGCCTTCATCAAGTATTCAGTCGAGCAACTGGATTTGGCACCATTCTTAGTATGGGCCTTTTCCTTATGTGCTAAATCTTGTCGATCTCACCGCTCGTGTGCTTTCAAGGTCGGCTGGTGCCTAGGGGACACGACCGAAAGCCTTACATTCCTAGCGAATGGATCCGTTGACGTTGCCGTAACGTACAATGCCGCCGCTGAAGCCCAGAGCGAGAACAGCCTCGCCGCTGCTCAGCGAGTGTATGGCTTTCGTGTGAGATTGACACCCTATCGTCGAGGATAACTCAATGACCTTGTTGCTCAGGATCACTTCTTGCTCGTCGGCCCGCCGTCCAACCCAGCGAATCTAAGCCCCAGCAACGATGACATTCACACCATGTTCAATAAGATTGTCTCCATTGGCAATGCCGATGTTCTTGTCAGTCTAGCGATCTCGTTCTCATGATTACAGTTTACTCACTTTTATATATGACTAGGACCCGCCACAGGAGCGAGAGCCCGTCCGATTCCTTTCACGCTTCGACAAAAGCGCGACGAACATCAAGGAGTCAGAAATCTTTATCACGATTGGACAGGTACGCCATACAGGCCCCTCCGTTACGAAATGAACTGTCAATTATTTCAAAGGTCCCCTGGGGCCTCGCATACTCGAAGTGGTACCACCAGTACCCGCGCTTCCCTCTCCCGGCACTAGAAGCCGCCTCACTGCTCTCCGAGTACACCCTCACGGACCGCGGCACCTGGCTCTCTTCCCCTGCGTCGGTCACCGGGAACCTCGTGATCTTCAAGGCAGGTTCTGACGACTCGTCCGACCCACTTCTCAATCCGGCGCACGTCCTGCGCGGAACCAAAGCAACTAACCCGGACATCGCAAAGAGCTTCATGACTTGGGTCATTGCAAAGGACGGAGGCCAAAAGGTGGTTGCGGAATTCAAGAAAGAGGGGAAGGTCTTGTACTCTGTCGCGCCTGACGCTGCTGCCACGGTACCGATGTGAATGTTGTCCGACTCAAATACTGACCATTCGCAGGGAGGAAAACCTGACAGAGTGATGGGTCAATATATATATACTATGTAGACTGGATAGATACGAATTTAAAGGATGGAAATATCGCCACACTTGGTCAATTTTTTTGTCTGATGAAAGTGATAGTCACGACACCGAGTCACAGGAACAGATGACAACACATGATTTCATAACAGAAACCCGACTCTGACAGAACAACTTTTAAGACTGCTCAACAGGTGCTTGTGAATACAAGACCTCTCCGTTTTTCTGGAATTCCGCTATGACCTTCTGGCCTCCATCTGCGCTGACAACCCACTCCATGAAGGCTTTCCAGATCTCCTCGTTCGCTGGGTCGGCCTTCGAGCTAAGGAGCACGCGCGCAGGGTTCAACAATAGGTCCGTGGCGTTATCAGAACCGGCCTTGAATATCTGCAGACCATCGGTGACAGTAGAAGGGGAGGAGAGCCAGGTGCCGCGGTCGGTGAGGGTATATTCAGAGAGGAGCGAAGCAGCTTGGATGGCCTGAAGGGGGAAACGAGGGTATTGGTGGTACCAGATCGAGTATCCGAGTGCCCAGGGGACCTGAAACTGCGATGAGGTTTAACGCAAACGGCCAGTAGGTACGGACATACCTGGCCGATAGTGATGAAGAGGCTTGATTCCTTGATATTGGTAGCGCTCTTGTCAAAGCGGGAAAGAAAGCGCACGGCAGGGCGATCCGCGGGAGGTGCCTATACATGAATATATATATATCAGCTTCATTTTACCAAAACGCGAGGCAAGGACGAACGGGGGCATCGGCATTGCCACCGGTGACGATCTTGCTAAACATTTGCAGCACGTCGTCGTTGTCCGCATCCAGAGCTGCGGGGTTGGCCTTGGGACCCACGAGTAGGAAGTGGTCCTATATGGGTGGCATTAGCCATCGTCTGCATTAAAAATTAAAAGGAGGTCCAACTTACACGGAAGCCGTATACGCGCTGCGACGCGGCCTTGCTCTGGAGGCTCTGTTGCTCGGCAGCATCGTTGTACGTCACCGCGATGTCCACCTGGCCAGCCGCCAGGAATCCGAGGCTGGCGGTAGTGTCGCCGAGGTACCAGCCCACCTTTAGTTCGATGTCAGCCACTAGACGGTGCCCTGCCTGGTACTCACCTTGAATGGAGTGATGCTGCGAGTCTCAACGCAGTACTTAATGAACGCGTCCGCCCAGGCGCCTATGAGTCCCGACTGACCCGCACCGCCGTTCGCAATGCGCAGACGAATGTCGGTGGCCTCCGTATAGTTTCCATTGTAGGTCGCTTGAGGCTGGAGACCCGTGTCGTTAGCAGCGCGGCGGTGGAGGAACGGCACTGGGGAATGAGAGACAGCAAGAACCCCAGAAACGACGGGCAATAGGAGCAAGAGACGAGGAAACATGGTACAAGGACCAGGTGGTGGCTGCGTGTTCGGGTGAGATGTTAGGCCACCACCCTATATATAGGGATGAGCCAAGGCACAGAAAGGAACCAAAAAACCTAGTTTTGGACAGGGTTCCAATGCCGATTGCGTGGTACCGAATAACGCCTACACTAAGTGGAGCGTTTCAACGTGGATCAGTCTGGATTGAATTATATGTACTTAAAAGTAAGTACGACCGAGGCGTCGGGGGCCTGTCTGTCTGTCAATACTGTAAGTATAATTAATTAGTTGTCGTCAAACCATGCAAATGCCAACATCCATGTGCACATATGGTTCGGGCCTCGACGGCATAAGTAACCCGCACACGTCCAACTTTCATAGAAATCCCACCCCGTCTCTCCCCGTGAGACTGGTATACGAACGACTGTTTCGCCCATACGAGGTCGTATCCTGTAACCATTAATTAGACCAAGCCAGTTCCAGCAAAAGCTCAAACTCACAGATACAGTAGCCATACTTGCTTGACCACTCTTCTATTTGTCTACTCGACAATGCCCACCCATCCTGCCGCCTCTCTCAAGTGGAACGCAAGCCAGAAGTTGAATACAAGGAACAGGAGCAGCGCTGCTCGACTGTATCGTGACGGTGTTGGTCGCTCGAAGCGTGGATCCACAGGATACGTTGGTGGCTGAGGCCGCGCATCCTCTAGTTCGTATTCTGGTGGGCTCTGGGCCTCGTCAAAGGTCGCAAGACGCTCGTAACGGGCAGACGACATGGTGGTAGTGTGTTGAGAAGCCTTATTTAGATAAGTCAGTTGCTTGGTTACATTTGATCTGCTAAGTCAGTGAAGATTATTGACTTTTCTCTCATGTTCAGAATTGGTATTTCTCTTCGGTTTCACTTTCAGTGATATCAAGAAGAAAAAAGCAAATATTTCAAAGGTTCCAGAACCTCGACATAGACTTCGGTTTGCAACTAAAGAGCAGAACTGGCCACCACATACACCCATTTTAAATAATATCAAGTTTCGCTTGATGTCTTTGATGCCGCCATGCCTTTGACTGAGACGCAGTTGAGACAAAAACGAGGGTACAAATTACCTGGCAAACTTGAGGTAAGCCCAATTTTTTTTTCCAAGTATATACTACACCTGATCAACGCAGGTTACAGTAAGGGACGCGACGCGAGCACCATCTCTCCACCTACGCTCCCTTATAACCGCCCTACAATTCGAGTTCAGCTCCTGGGTGCTTCATCCGCGCGTCGTCGATGTGTTCATGAAGCAGTTCGATTCCCCGCTCCCTTCTACCTTGAAAACCCCGGCCCCCAAAGTCATCGCCCATGCACTCATAGGTGCAATGCTCGCAATTGAGTACGAGGGATCAGAAGATATCCCAGAGACCCTTCTATCCGCATAGCCTGGCATGTGGAAATGGATGAATTTCCTCCATCAAAAATTACCTTCGCTAGACGAGGGCAATGATCCTGGCGACCGGGAGACCTTGCCCACCGTTCTCTGCCCGGCCATCGAGGGTATCCTTGGGTTCTTTATCGGCCAACATGCCATTGGCTGCATCACTGTTCTGATGACAGAAGGCATTTTGGAGTTAGCCTTGGACCTGTGGGTCAAGCTTGCGGAATCCCCGCCCCAAGACGGACACGTTTTTCGGCGCGTTGCGGCCATGAGCAACGTGGTGTTGACGCTTCTTCAGTCTCCCCTCACCGATTCCGCTGCGCCGACTGCAGCCATTGTTCGCCGCGGCCCTACTCAGGCCGCCGACTATCTTTTCAAACCATTCAGGATCTGTATACACGCCAACCCGCCCTGGAGGGAGTGTATATCCGCCCGTCTCTTGATTTATCTAGAATTTTTCAACAAATGTCCAGGGATCTTCCGTTTCTTGCAACAAAAAGCGTCATATCTACCCTATGCGAAGGTCTTGCATACGCGGCCACGCTTCCCAGTTTGGATCTCGATACTACTTGTAGGGAGGGTGGTGACGAAATGCAACCACAGGGCAACGTCGTGCTCCTTCTGAACATATTAGGTCAATACTCGACGTCTATCGCTGACGGATACTCATGGGTCATCTACGCCCTGCGCCGTGATCCGCTCCTCGCACTACTCGGAGTCGCCCATCACTGTGATGATGATAAGGTTGCCGCAAAGAACATTGAACTGCTTCTTGAAGATTTGGGGAAGTACACAATCTACCGGCCTATCCTCAGGCGACTACGCCCGATGTTGTATTATCCCGCACCTGAGGAATCACGGCACGAAATGATCTGGGTAAAATGGTTATCGCTGGTGGATAAAGTCACCTCGGCTCTGGCCACCGAAATCGCGTTTGATAGACTTGAAAAGTATACGCCACAATGTGTATATTGGAAGGTGCGCAAATTGGCTGCGGGGGATAAGTATCTTATTTCAAGCCATACATTCCAGTGCGAAGGCCTCCACAGATCCCAAAAAGTACAACGCTGCACGGGGTGCAAATCTGCCATGTATTGCTCCGACATTTGCCAGAGGCGCGACTGGGCTCATCACCGTAAGGTTTGTGGGTCAAACCGACCAGGTATGTCTGAAATCCATAGCTGCCTTTATATCAGGGCTTATATGTAAACGTTTCCCTAGCACGCGACTTCTTGACCTCAACCCGAACAACCTTCTTCCGTTATCTACTGGACAGCGAAATGGTTTCGCGTGATAAAGCCATCATGAAAGAACTGGACCGTTTCCGCCTTACTATCCCTCTCAGCGGCCCAAAATCACAGCCGCTCGTTCTCCTTTTCGATTACGATGACAGCATCCCTCCTACAGTTCCGTTCACCCCCCTGAAGACTTCGACCAATTCACCTACCCAGATATTCAACGGAAACCGATACTTTTGCCCTGTATCAGAGTACGGTATGGGACACGGCATCGTGATCTACCTATTCCCTCCGACTTCTCTGTACATCTTTTTGGCTTAAACCCAAACGCCACGGCCCGCCGCACTCGCGCACAGAGTTTCTAGATCTTGCATCTCCCGGGGCTAATGGCTAGTTATATTAGTATAACTATGTACGTTTTATGCATCCGCCCAGTTATAAACCGACGGCAGCGCGTCAAAAGCTGCTTCCGCTGCCTTTACTTCTTCCAGCTCTTCCTTCAGGGCGTCGTTGGCACATTGCAGAATTTCAACTTTTGTTCTGGTGTCTCTAAGCTCATATTCCCTATAAGCTCGCTTCCGAACTACCTCCTCTCGAAGCTGGAACATCTGAAGCGCCTTCTCCAATCCAAGGAGCCCAACGTCCGCCGCTGAGATGGATTCGGCTCTCGTTGCTAAATCGTTGTAGCCGGAGTACAACCAACGATACACTTTAAACTCTTTCCCGAGAAGGACTCTATCAATAGCATTGAATCCGTCCGCTTTCTCGATGACTCTTATCGCAAGTTGCCGGACATCTCGGAAGCCCCACATCGAACCGAGCTTCAGCGCAGATACCCATTCCTTCTTTGAGAGCACAGGGTTACCCTGTATGTGTTGCCTAGTCATAGATAATAATGAGCCGTGGCCCAAAGAAATGAAGATCAACTACCGCGAATTACATGGGATACAGGGCCCGTAGAAATCCCTTGAAATCGATCCTAGAGACTCCTTCGAGATGAAGCGGTGAGGCGTCGCACGACCCCTCCAACTTCGTGTCTTGTTGAGGCGGGAGTGAAAACATATCAGAAAAGACTTCCGATTTGTTGGCGAAATAGTATCGTGGTACACTGAACAAATAGCCTTCAACCTATGAGAAGAGTAAGATCGGTGCTAGCTATTATGCGTGAACCTGTGGACTTCCTCACCAGAAGTACGACATTCGTAAGGTAGTACTCTTCATCTCGAGGATAATCTTTCTCGGCAGACATAATAGAGCAGTAGTTAGGCACAAGAAAGGTCAAGCTGTGTAGGAGATGTTGTGGGGAAATCAAGGTCAAGTGACAATGGGTGGGCAGTAGGCAAAATTATATATCAGGTCATCAAGTGCCTGTGCACGAGTTCGAAGTTTCTATTTGACCCCGTGGCGAAGCAAACTATGAATCGGCACCCTCAGCTTCTGAAAGCCACACGTGGTGCCTTCAGTACCATGTACCAAGGAACATGAAGACTTGAATTCCCACCACCCGTTTTCTTCGAAGACATTATTAGGTACGGTAGTTTTAAACTCGATGCACACATGTAAAATGCACATCAGCCTTTCCTCCATGAATCCTTGATCAGGTCGGCAGCCCTCTCTGCGATGATATAAACGGGGGCTTGAGTATGCGCTGCAGGCACGTACGGCTACGAAACCTAGTCAGATGGCAACATCAGATAAGTACCGGGCGGGCAAAACTCACCAGCACAGATGCATCGACGATACGAAGACCTGACGCACTTTTCAAATGCAAGTCAGGGTCCACGACACCATGCGTCGCATGCAGTGCAGACATAGCAGCAGTGCCAACACCATGCAATGCGAGAGTCGCGGACTCAAGGATGGACTTGTCTAAGTCTTCGTCACTTGTGACGTTCTGAAGGCTTCCTACAGGCTCAATGACATAACCTTTCCACGCATTTGCAGCTACGAAGCGAAGGGACGTTTTCACTGTTTCCCGGAGCGCAAGTCTGTCGAATTCCGACGCAAGCGTCCCAGGATCTATAAGTGGGTATTCGAATGGGTCTGACGATTTGAGCGTGATGCTTCCACCTGCAATAGAACGGAATGTCGATATGCACTATATGCACGAACAATAGACGCGAAGTGGACTTACGACTTGTGGGGCTGACAACTACACTGGCGAGGCCGAAAAAATGACCCTCAGGTAGAATTTGCGGATAAGCACTGTTCTTTGGACGAGGTCAATGTTCGTGAGCATGGTATCACAAGCAATCAACCACTTACGATAGTAAACATCTCGTAGTGAGGTGAGTTTATGCCAGACGAAGGATCCATTGTGCTGTTAAAGATACTCGAGCTATTCGCCAGGCGACCCCATATGATGTGTGTACCAGCCGTCGGAACCACTAGTGGTCCTGTCTTGTTCTTCTCCCATTGTCGCAGGTACTGAGCTCTGAGTTCTGGGTCCCTGGACAGGCTGAAGAGATGGTCAGGCTTGCTGAAGCAAATGATATCGAGGATGACAAACTCGTCTAACGTATCGTTCGAGGCGACTCGCCAAGAATTAACGACAGCGGGCTGGTCAGAGAAATTCTTTCCCACGTCAGGCAGATGCAAAATCGGCTTCACCCCATGCGCTCGAAGCTCGGACTCATCTCCTATGCCAGAATTTAATAAGATATGAGGCGTTCCGATGACCCCCGCTGACAAGATGATCTCCTTGGCAGCAACCAAGCGCTTCCGAGCTGCTATGAGGGACCCATTATGTGAGAGGGGAAAACATTGAATGGGCCATAATGATACATACACTTTGGGTTCGTCGCAACCTCGATAGTTCTAAGAGCAGGCTGCTTGCCAGAGACAGTCGTCTGAAGAATACGGGTGACCTGAGTGCCAAGAACGACATCCAGATTCTGCCTCAAGATATTCGGGGCAAGATACGAAGTAGCCGAACTGCTCCGTTGTCCCTTGCCAATTGTCGACTGAAGCCAACCTGAGGACGACTAAAATGAGAAGGGCATTAAGTGCTGAAAAATGCTGCCTTACCGACTCCGATAGGATTCCCAGAGTTCATATCCTCATTATACGGAAACTCGTCAGGCAATTCTTGCGTAGTCTGTATGACGCGCGAATCTATCCCTTGCGAAAAACCAGAGAGGCTAACAGAGTTAATGCCCTTGAAACCATGTACGGCGGGATTGAATTGGCCGCTGGTGTTATGGTTGTCAGCCGGGGGCGTCCATACTTCATTCTAGAATGAGATCGTTATGTGCCAGAGCCAAAAAGTAAGCATAGAAAACAGAACGAACCTTTTTAAAGTACGGCTGTAGATTTTTCCAAGACCAGCCAGCGTCACCGCTCAACTGTGCATACCGGTCGAAATCAGACGAAGAACCACGAGTGTAGTACATCCCATCTGGAAACCTATACGTTACTTATGAAGGGCAAAGTGATGTGGTATACGTACTGATTGAACTGCTCCCTCCGAGAACATGCCCTTGGGGATAGCCTAATACGCGCCCATCCAGATTGGTTTGGGGAGTCGTTGTGTAGTTCCAGTCGTATGGAGACCCTAAAAGAAAATTCTCGAAAAAAGGAACGATCGAGTCGAGGACCCCCTCGTTGCTGTTGGCGAATTGCACATTAGACTGGGTGCTGTATACCAAAGGTGAACTCCTACGATGGCCCCTTCTCAACGACTAGAACTTTCCACTTTGGATTCTCCGACAAACGACTAGCGATGACATTCCCCGCAGTCCCACCTGCGTGAGAATATAACATGCCAGCTGTGAGGACTTGCAATCGAAATATGGTGTATTGATACATACCTCCAACAACGATGAAGTCATAGTATTCACCTGATGGCAGGGTGTCGGTGGTTGCATGAAGGATGCCTTGCGACAAGGCGGCTTGCAGCAGAAGAAAGAGCGAAGACAAACGTAACATGGGGGGGAAGTTGAGAACTGAGGGGGTAACGAAGTATGATTCTGGTTTACAAGGCAGAGACTGGCGCTTATATATATATCGAAGCTTCCCATTGACGTAGTATGTATTTCACAACGGCGAGGCTCGCATCACTCAAGCTAGGTGCTGATTTAGATGCTGATTTAACTTGGAAATGCCCGAGCATGACATATCTTCCTTCCGGTGGCGGCGGCACTGTCAGTGGCATCGTTGAGGAGCTTATTTCCCAGTTATTCGGATTTCGAACTATTTATTCCGCACGTTTTGGCTCGGTTCCCCGAGTAATTAGTGAGAAATACTAGCCTCAGGGGGCTACGCTGGGCTCCCGAATAATCAAAACAGGGCTATTCCAAGAGTCAGATGGGGCCGGCAATGACAAACCCAAGAAGTTTCACAAGAAGCTCCTTTCAAGTTCGAATATTGGAGCCTTGCTGACGCGTCCCGAACGCGTCCGTACAGAACCGATTCACACCCCAGAACCTGGCCTCGAGAGGAACATGTCCAAGCATGCTCGAGTGAAGAGTAACCTTGTCACGCAGTGTCGTATGTAGCAGGTTTACACAGAGAGTCTGAGAACGATTACAACTCCAGCTTGCGAAGTTGCGAGTCCATGCTAGTGCAGCAAGACGGCCAGCAAGTTGAATAGCACTGAGTTGAACAGCGGCAACAGAGGCATGCTTCAATTGATATTTTGAGATCAGGAACCACTAGGACAAATGCGGTTGTGATATGGATAAGATGAAGATAATGATCTAATAATGATTAGTCACCCTCATCACCGTAGCCAACAGTAGCTATTGTCGTTCCCTCTTTCCCCCACCCTCCTCAGTGAATAATATTTCTGTCACACTGCCTGTATTGGTCAAGTGCCATGGGTTGTCAGAAGCACAGCCGAGATTGGCATGTTCGAAAGGTCCTTAATCCCATTTTTAAAACAATTGTCTAAGAAATTTCTGAAATTCATCCCGAAACTACTGTAATGTTTGAGGTATACCAGCAGCCAATGAGATTGCCTGGTTTTGAGTTTCGGGAGCCCTTGAACTAATTTTTTGAGAATCTTCTGAAATTCATTCTCAATCTAATTGTTTAGGTATAGGGTTAGGATCACCTCAGTGATGCGCTTCTCGCCGACGGGTTTCCCGCCAACCATACTCAAACTGAGAACAAACACACCAGAAGGCTCCCTCCAGGCCCCCTCTATGGATTCAGAAGCCAAAATGGTTTCCAACTGCTGCTCAATGCTAGCAACGCCTTCCCCTTGAGGCTAGGCCCTAGATTCCACACAAATGTAATCACAGGGATCACTCGGGCAGAATACGATGTATGGCCTTCAAATGAGAGGCCCCATCTCAGCCCTCTCATGAAATATTGGTATACCTGGCTTGGAAGATGTTGACTGAGACGTCGAAGTCTATCACGGATTAGAAGGGTGAAGAAAATATGGACAGTCAATGGCCCACGACTTGCGTGACCTCATCCAACAGAGCGATTAGCGCTCAGGCCTGGGTCAACGGAGGCGCATCCTGCCGTTTGTGCTGCAATCAGAAATGGCATGTAATCTGTCCGGAAAGCCATGATCAAAGTTTCCAAATGTCTATGCTCAATGGAAAGAAGCATACACAAAGGGCTGTGCACCGAACTCTTGATAAATACAAGACACACCACTTCCCACCTGATTACATCTCTTGACCTTGGAACGCGCTATGCCCACCAACGACACAGACTTCATCCCACAGGCTCCCTCCGGACTTGGCTATGGTACTGTTTCTCTCGTCCTTCTCTGTTTGAATTTTGCCAACTCAAGTATTGAACAGCACCAGGAATCCGAAATTATGACTACACATTCAAATACTCAAGAGACAAGCAAGGAGAGGCACACAAGGAAAATGTGCGAGTTTGGAATGTGTACCTCAATGAGGCGGAAATATATGAGGCGGAAATGGTTCAAGGTTTTCGAAACATTATTGACGGCCTGTTGGTTTTCGTGAGCCTTTTGCACCTCACTGTTCATAATGTCTTTACTGATCCCTGACTACCAATAGGCAGCTCTGTTCTCAGCCATTGTCACAACTTTTGTTGCTCAAACATCTCAGGCACTCCAGCTGGATAACACACAGATCATGGTCTCCCTTCTCGCCGAAACCAATCTGCTCCTGCAGGCAGCAGGAAATATCACAATACTAAACACTGTTCTGCATGGCCTATCTCCCAGGGTGATGACATACACGACTATTGACGCCTGGGTGAATGGTCTATTCTTTAGCAGCCTTTCACTATCATTGTCGTCTGCTCTTTTGACTGTTGGCAAAACAATGGATCCAGGTAACGAGTTTCAAAGAATGTGGCAATACCATGAGCTGATGGTGGGATGCAGGCTTATATGGCAGTTGTTTCTGGACCTGCCAGAACATGTTCCCTCATTCGTCATTTCTGTTTCAAAGGGATCCAGAAATGGAAATTTGAGACCATTATTCAGTGCCTTCCTTTAATACTGCACAGCTCTGTGGTCATGTTCTGGGTGGGGCTCACACTGTATGTCTCTCAGATATCTTCCCCTACATGTTGGGTAGTATCCGGCATCTTGGTCATCACTATGTTCTTTTATTTTGTGACCCTGATCCTTTCCATGGTCTACGTTGAATCTCCCTTTCGGGTTCCTATCCTCATGTACATGACAAAGAAGGGCATTGCGATATCATTGCTGTGGCTCTCGAAGTTGCAGAGGTTCTTTGGACTGCAGGTGTTCAGGGAGACATACTGGTGTTTTCTCAATATGTGTGACTCCCTACAAGACATAGAGCGTCAAGCAATTTTTCACCCTGGCCCCTATTGGCATTTCTTGTTTACCATATTGGACAGTCTGAAATGGCTCACAGATCAGACAACGAATTACTCAGTGGGGGAGATTGTTGCAGAGGCTGCCACAGGCTCATTGATGGAGCACACAGAAAGTCCGCACACTTGGGCTTTCAAAGGGGATCTCGGCTTCATTCCCACTGAGTCTAAATCACGGTCATTTTATTGTTTCCGCCACTTCGAATTCATCCTGAGTTGCATCAGGATCCTCGAGAGGAAGATGCAGGCCACGGACTCAGGACATGACCCAAATGACATTGCCACATGGGAGAATCTCATACAAATCATGTGTGAGGCCGCGAGTGATGGCTACCTGATAGCAATGCCCATTTGCCCCTGTTTTGCCACTGCCGACCATCTGAATGACATTGCTTCATGCACATGCATTCTGGATTGGACTGAAATTATCTCATTTGTGGACTGGAGATTGGAAGTTGATCTTCCTTTTCACTTTGCTTTTCATTTGGGTGTCACAGGAGCGCAAGCTTTCTTGTGCAAATTTCCTCATCTCCTTGATAAATTTTTTCTTCAAGCCATTGGTTCTGGAAACATGAAGGTCATGACAGCCATTGTGGATGAGCACCCAACCATCCTATCCATTCGGAATGCTGACAACAAGACTGCACTCGAGCATGCAGCTAGTTCAGGCCACTTTGATGTAGTCGACTTCCTTCTGCAACAAGGCGCCGAGCGACCGCCCCATCTCCTTTACGAGCAGCTTTGGGGGCTGGAATTCATTGGGGCTCTCCGTCTTCTGGAGCAGGGATGGAATCCGTTCCTCAAAGATGAATCTGGGACAAGTGCTTTTGAACTTGCCAGCCAATTGAACGACGGTGGAGAGGGAGCCCTACACCAATGGCTTGACCGGGCTGGGGATCTAGAATGTTGAACTCGTTCCCTTGGAGACGTCCTTGAGAAGATGAAGCTCATGAGAGGAGAACAGTCAAATCCTGACTGAGGTTCATATGGTCAAGGGCCCATCTGTTACTATGAATGGACTTTGCCGTACTTATACCACTGCATAGAAAGATGAAAGAAAAGCCATACTATTTGTGCCATGTGTTAGAAAGATATGAATATATGATATTTTGAGACTTGGGCCTAAGAACAGCACAACCAGCTTCTGTATGTCCGCATCGCTATCTGGCGAACTGCTGCCCATTCCCATTTGCAACCGATGGCATCTTCCGTACGGCATGGTTCTCTTACACCAACTTGCAGACGTTTACCAATGACATGACCTGCCCAAAGTGTGGCCCATATCCCACAGGGGTAGTCTGGGACAGCATCATGCTTGGATTCGGTAAGAACCACATCCTGGCCTCCCTTGAGCCCCCCACCTTCTCCACCGATGCTTCCTCTGTCCACTACAACGATTACATGTGGAAGCAACAAATTCTCGATGATCAGAAGCTCCGTGGGCGGCTTCGGGCTGTAGTCAAAGGCAAAGTCAGGCCAAGCGCTAGAAAGGCCAGATTTGACGAGTCTGACAGCAAGGAGGAGAAGGAA
Organism: Tephrocybe rancida; assembly: GCA_018858115.1. Classification (NCBI taxonomy): domain Eukaryota; kingdom Fungi; phylum Basidiomycota; class Agaricomycetes; order Agaricales; family Lyophyllaceae; genus Tephrocybe; species Tephrocybe rancida. The sequence continues at coordinate 20,405 of JABCKT010006455.1, read as the reverse complement.
TTGCACCAAAGGGAGGTGGATGCTTGAGTGAGAGCAGAAAGTGAAAGATTGCTGCTCATTGGTGACTTGGTTGAGGAGTTGCATGTGATAGATGCCAATTTGGGCGCCATATTCCAGCAATACTTCAGCCTAGGCGCAGTCAAAGCACGTGTGACTCCGCTGCCTGCGTATTGAAGCTTATTCATCCAGGTATGGTGGGATGTCCAAACCATGCTGAAAATGGCTAATCACTCCCCCGTTCAGATTGCAGCTGAAGAATCCAGCCTGCAGATGATGAATCGCCCAGTGTTGAGGTACCTGGCTAATTTCAACACAAACCCATGCGAAGCGACGGTTTTGTTGCTCCTGGACTGCCCCGTACTTCTCAATGTTGTAGCTTTGTACACCACTGCGAGTTCTTATCCTCCGGAGCTTCTGGGGCAGTGCAAATGGCTTTATGATCGAGGAAACAAGACATACAAATGGGTGATGTCGCAAGCTTCCCCCAACGGCTTGAAGTTTGAGATGATTGAGGAGAAGGACTGGAGAAAGGTTCGTCCGTTCACCACCTACCTTCCACAAAGCAGGTGCTGACATATCCACACACTAGACCAGCTGTTGTTACAGCCTTCCTCAAATATGGTACAGGCCCGTCTATAAGCACCTTCAGCATGATATCCGCTCAGAAATGGGCGGAAATTGGGGTCCAAAATGTAAGAAGTACTATGGGCTATATGGCAAGAATGGCTTGACGGGCAGGATAATGGCAGCCTGGTGTATGCACAGTGTGTGCTATGGATTCCATTTCATTCCCAAGGGTGAGGGAAGAAATGATGTTTTTTCTGCAATGTACACACGATGGCCGGTAGCCCCCGAGCACATCGTCTACAACTTCGCATGTGCGCTCGGTCCATACAGCCTCATCCGGGAGCCAGCATTTTTTGTGGACAGTACATTCACAGTGGACGTTTTTCACAGCTCAGACCACAAGAAGTGTGCCCCCGTGGCCTTCCTGCGACCTTACATGGATGCCAACCCCAAAACTGTGGGGCTGAACTCTAGCGCTGCAGAGTGTGGTAATAATGGAATCAAACGTATCAGAAAGTCCATCAGCTACATGTCCCAGGCCAATGCCATTCTCTATACAAAGGTATTCATTAGCACATGGAATAGGCTTAGAATTATAGATAGGGAGCTAGAGCAGGTTTAGATGTAGTACTGGTAATAGACAGTGGGCCCTCTCAACAATGCCAGGCATGCACAAAATTGAGGATTTCCCCCCGATTTTCAGCCACACAGAGCTCTCAAATCGGGGCCCTTTTCCATACCAGATTCAGGGGAACATTCCCCCCATTTCATCCCCCATAAAATCAGGGAAATATTCACTCAATACAAGCCGCGCGTGGATTGTGGGGAATATTCACCCAACTTCATCCTTGCATCAAATCGGGGGAATATTCATTCAATATTCACCGCGCATTGAATTTAGGGAACATTCACTCAATCTAAGTCGTGCACCTATTCTGGGGAACATTCACCCAATTTCCTCCCCACCCCAAATCGGGGGAATATTCACTCAATGTTCGCCACGCGTCGAATCTAGGGAACATTCACCGAATTCAAGTCGCACGTCAAATCTGGGGGGTATTCACTCGATGGCGTGTCGATTCTGGGGAACATTCACCCGATGTACGGACCTACGGTACGCGTCGATTCTGGGAAGAATTCACTCAATGTACGTCGCCATTGATTCTGGGGAATATTCACTCAATCATGTTCGCCACGCGTCGAGTTTAGGGAACATTCACCGAACCTAAGTGGCACGTCAAATCCAGGGAATGTTTGCCCAGTGTCATTTTGGCTTCACCCACCTGCACTCAAAGTTGTGCTGCGCGTGCGTTGCTCAGAAATCGGGAGGCACGTTGAAGGAAGTCAAGTCCCTTTGGTTTCAAGGCTTCAGCTGCCCCCACCAGAGGGAATGAGCCGAGTGAACATTCCACTGTGTAATTGCGCTAAACAGCTGCCCTCAGTAATAATAGGGTGAATATTCACTACATTTGGAAGGTTGTGAAGGCAGGCTCTGGGAATGATTTCGGGTGAAAAATCACTGGATTTAGGGCTTGCTCACTGCTTGCTCATCTGCCAGTGTGTGAAAACATTGGCCTGCCACTGGTCTCACATTGACGGGCCACGGGTAATCCCACGACTGGCCAGTGCCGTTTCATTGGAATCGACAGTGGGAGTTATCTGAATCAAAGGTTGCTGATTTGTGGTCAGATTGACATCAACGAGATAATGATTTGAGATCCCGCCATCTGAGGCCAGCTGGACGTTACAATCCGGCGGCGGTGTACTTACTGTGCTGTGAAAGTCTTAGTGACAATGACCGGAACCTCCTGTTCATTATGAATCGACGAACGATTGTAGGATTATGCTCAGCGCATGCAGCCGGGTATGCCTGACCATTCAAGAGTGGGCATGGGTACGAACTGTAAGTATAGCTTAGAAGGCGCAAGAAACGGAGAGCTGATACGTTCAATGAAAGCTAGATTAGTGGGCATGGTTACGTATCGAACATGGTACCACAGGCCGGGGCGCTTACTCGTCGTGCTACACTCGCGCCATTGTATGTGATCATTGACTTTTCTTGGTTGGTCTTGTGCCGAAGTCGTGTCTGACAAAGAACAACGATAAGTGTTGATGCACGAGGACGATAACTAAGAGACGCACCAACCGTCAACGTGGTCCAGATCCATACGCCCGTTATGCTCCTCGACACGGCTCACACATTCCTCGTTTCCGGCCAGGTATCATCACCCTTACGAGAGCGTGCACCCATATGTTGGTCGTGCGCGTGAGCATTCGATATACGGAAGAACTAAGAATCACCATAGAACGTATATTAGAAAGATAGACGCAGAGGTCAAGACGTCACTCACCAGGATACCAATATCGAAGATGTGCTCCGTGCTCGCCTACGGGCCGGTTGTGCCGCCTGTGAGTCTCAAGCACACCGCAGACCTCCAAAATAATATTGCCGCAGCGTGCTGAGAGTCACGATCTAAAGCTCATTAGGCCATGAACGGAGAAGTCAACACATCGCCTACCTAGCATTACAAGCATTGAAGACGTCGTTTCCCACATTGATCTTGCAATGAAAACATCTCTTAGTGACGCTGCAACAGTGCGACCAAATTCAAATTGACATCGCTGACATTACTATGAAGAGCCACGTCAGATGCACAAATCTAAAGCGAAGGGCGAGGTGCAGGACACTCACCGAAGATCGATCTCGAAGACGTGTACATGTTCCTCTAGAGACCCGTCGTGCCAGCTGCGGGTTGGAGGGAACGCTTCCGTGTGTCCGTCAATATTCGACCCATCGGCACCATCGGCAGAGTCCATATATGTCGTGTGGAGTGGCTCTGGGATGGGGTAGTTGGCTTGTCAAGCGGCTGGTGGGGCGGTTGACCTCATGCGAACTAAGACAAGCTGGACTTGGACAGATGCGAACATGTTCATTTCTGGCTTGAAGGACACCGTTCAACCTTTTTGGGACCTCCAAGACGCCGGTCGTGCATTTTTCTTACACATTCGATCACTGTTTCAGAGCGTACAAAGGACAAGTTGAGAAGGATGCGTTGAGATCGGGGACACTAAAGGGCATAGGAATGGAGAGGAGAACGTATGTATACATTGGGAAGGTGTGGATTTATGAGAGAAATCGAAGCAGTCGGACGGAGGGCCGACCGAATCAGTAAATAAGATGAAGCTTGCCTTTTGGAGGTTATGTAGCGTTCCTGGATCCCGACTTGCGCTGACGTTTGGATCTGACTCATCAAGCAAAATTTGGAAGAAACGGGATCAAGTCAGGGCATTCCACAGTTTAGTTGTAAGGACCACTGAAGGCTACCTAGTTGTACTACATGTATGTACCGCTCAGAAGCCCCGCGTCGCACGCTTCATTTACTCAGCAGGTGGAGCGGCCTCTTCTATCGGCGCCTGTGTAGCAGTATCCGGGCTGGCCGCGCTAGGGTCTGCACCAGCTGCGCCAGGATTCTGCCCTCCAGGCATCGCCTTCTTTCCACCTTTCTTCCCTCCTTTCTTTCCTTTCTTTCCCTTCCTTCCCTTCCTGCCCCTCCTCCTTCCCTTCCTGCCTTTTTTACCACTCCCACTACCAGGGCTCTTGGCCTCGCCGCCTCCCTCCCCCCTGGCTTCCACTGACCTCGCCACGACTTCCATGAACGTCTCATCGCCTAGTTCTCGAGCAACAAGCGCCACAAGTGCCTCGTATGCGCTTAAGTCCCGTGTTGCGGGATGTGCATTGGCCGCCTCGGTACTCAAACTCTGGGCCGACTTGTGCTTTGTGGCCTCATCGTGAGGTTTATCACCACGGCGAGAGAGACCTGATTCATATTCGTCTGAGAGGAAGGGATGGCTGGCGGAAGTGGTTCAACAAGACAAGTTAGTCGCTAAACGAAGGGCACGTACGCAAAGGTAACTGCTGCCAGGGACAGAGCCAATAGTGCAGAAAAGCGCATAGTTCTAGATTGAGAAAAGGAGCAGTCGGATTAAATGTAGGACGTTCGTCAACGAACAGATTTGCTACACATCTCATTCAGTATGTGATAATAATGATGGGTCTAGGGAAAGGTGGAGACTCACAAAAGAAGACTAAAGAGACGCGCACTAGTCCAGCTAGGGGGGTGATTTCCTTGAACGAGCAGCTGCCACATCTTATAGGAATTGGCAGGGCTGCGGGTGCAGTAAGGCCATCTGTTTCGCCCTCCTTCTCCCTCAAACCTTGACCAGAATAGCGCCAAAAGATCCGTGCCTCCCTAGCTGTGGGCGGCAAGTGGGAAATCCCTCAGTCCCCATCATTCAAATCTGTGATGATGCGGCTGAGCGCGGTGCTCTGTGGGGCTTGGGCAGTCGTATAAAAGGATGAACACCATTGTGAAGTACAGATAGAACTGATGTAGTCATGACAAGGACGTTCGAAACAGGTTATTTTCGTGTTGTTGCGCATTATTTTCAGTGACGCGACAACGGCTATTCAATTGCCGGAGCATTTCTCCTGAACCTCCGCAATATCATGATGAGATATCCTAAATTTCTCCCGCTCCCCACTGCCCAAAGCCCACGTATAGCTCAAGTACTGATCATCTAGATGGCAACCGAAAAGTTATTCCAGCCGATCAGGGTGGGAGACATGGCGCTGCAGCATCGCGTTGTGATGGCTCCATTGACGAGATTTCGTGCCGACGATAACCATGTTCCGTTGCCACATGTTGCTGAATATTATACTCAGAGGTCCAGCACTCCTGGGACTCTCGTAATTTCCGAGGCGACATTTATTGCTCAGCGTGCTGGTGGATACGCAAATGCACCTGGAATCTGGTCCGAGGCTCAAATCGCTGCCTGGAGAAAGGTATGCACATTTCTTATCATCATGACTGCTTCTCGTACTGATTCGTGGTGGACTGTAGGTCACAGACGCTGTGCACGCGCAAGGAAGCTACATCTACCTGCAGCTATGGGCACTAGGTCGGGCAGCCGCGCCTTCTCAGCTCGCTTCGGAAGACCCAAATCTGCTCTACGTCTCCGCATCCGCTCTGCCCCTCCCAGCGAAAGGCGCGGCCACACCGCACGCGCTCACAGTGCCTGAGATTGAGGCCTACGTGGAATCCTACGCGACGGCAGCCCATAACGCGGTCCACCTCGCGGGGTTCGACGGCGTCGAGGTCCACGGCGCGAACGGGTATCTAGTCGATCAATTTCTGCAGGACGTAAGCAACGTCCGCACCGACGCTTATGGCGGAAGCATCCAGAAACGCGCCAAATTTGCACTAGACGTTGTTGACGCTGTTGTGCGGCGCGTGGGGCAACGCAAGACCGCGATCCGCTTCAGCCCGTGGAGCACCAATCAAGGTTCGTGCCTCCGATACTGCGGGCCCCAAGTATGTATCTGGGACTGATGTTCCCAAGGCATGGGCATGGCGGATCCGAGGCCCACTTTTGGATACGTCGTGGGGGAGCTCCGCAGACGTTTTCCGGATTTGGCGTACGTGCATGTTATTGAACCGCGAGTGAACGGCACCAGTACGGTGGAGCGTGTACCGGAGGGCCAATCAAATGATTTCCTTCGCGAAATTTGGGGCAGTGGCGACGGTCCGCACGATCGCAGGCTGATATCTGCTGGAGGATATGATCGACCTCTCGGGGTTGCCCAAGCACACGCGAAGGGTGACATAATTGCGTATGGGCGGCCGTTCATTGCCAATGTTCGTGAATCAGATATATTTTAGCACTTACATTGATTGTGTTGATTTCCAGCCCGACCTACCCTACCGCCTGGCGAAGGATATCCCCTTGGCGATTGGTGCGAGAAAGTGGTACTACCGCAACGGTAGTGTGGACCCTAAAGGGTACACGGATTATCCCTTCGCTGGAAAGGAGGCAGCTGCGAATGATCTATTTTGGGCGGAGAGCAAGCTTTGAGGATGGATACTGTTGCAGTACGTCAGATAAGATCCGTTTGGCATACCACAAGGTTATTATTTGACGATACAATACACATTATAAACGAATATACGTAGAAGTTGACGGTTTCAATTAATTCTGATCGTGACTACGATCGCCAGAAATCCTTGATAAGATCTGCAGCCCTTTCAGCGATGATGTATACGGGAGCCTGGGTGTGTCCGGCGGGGACATAGGGCTGTATGGCAAGAATAAATCATATGGCTAAGAACAGATACGTGTCACTCACCATAACCGATGCATCAACGACACGGAGTCCCGAAGCGCCCTTCAAACGCAAGTCCGGATCCACCACTCCGTAGCCTGCACCTTTAGCGGACATCGACGCAGTCCCGACGCCATGAAGACCAGGCTCCACCGCTGAGAGGATGTACTTGTCGAGCTCGTCGTCCGTCGTGGCGTTCTGGAGTCCTCCGTTGGGCCGGATGATGTAGTCTTTCCATGCGGGGGCACTGAGGAAACGCATGGATTTCTTGATCGACTCTCGGAGGGCAAATCGATCAAATTCGGAGGCCATGAAGCCTGGATTGATGAGGGGATCGTCGAAGGGGTTAGAGGTTTTCAAAGTAACGTTTCCGCCTTCAGAGGACAACTTCGTTAGATACCAGTCCAGGACGTCGAAGTGTACGACCTACGGCTCTCGGGAGAAACAATGATACTGGCAAGTGTAAGGGAATGGTCTGTCGTTGAGTCTCCTGAGCCGCCGTTCTGCCCCACCACACAGTCAGATTTACGATGGAGCGAGTAAAAGAGGCATTGAGCTCACAAGCGGAGATATCTCCCAATGTGGCGAATTCTTCCCCGACGAGGGGTCCCGAGCCGTTTGAAAAATGGACGAGTTATCTGGTAAACGGCCCCAGATGAGATGCGAGCCATTGTTCGCAGCATATGGCCCAGTCTGATTGGTTTTCCACTGTTGAAGATATTTGTCTTGGAGCTCTGAGCTCCGTACAATGCTGGACGAAGACCAGGGTTAATATTGTGGGAAGCAATGGATTTTTTTTTGGCTCACTCATCAATGGTATCATTGGAATTCACAAGCCAAGTTGCACGAACGACAGGTTGGTCAGAGAAGTTCTTGCCTACGTCATGCAATTGAAGTAAAGGCTTGACCCCGACGGCTTGGAGCTCCAAGGAGTCTCCAATACCAGAGTTGAGCAGTATTTGAGGGGTTCCGATTACTCCAGCGGACAAGATGATTTCCTTCGAGGCTACCAGCCGTTTGTTGGCGCCTATATAAGTGGGAATGAGCAAGTTACGCATGATAATTAGGTCGTATACTGCTTACCAGTCGAGTTACGTGCAATCTCCAACCCTCGGAAAGCTGGAAGACCTTTAGACTTTCCTGTTTGTAGGATTCGTGTTACTTGTGAATTGGTGAGGACGTCCAAGTTGCGTCTGCTCAGATACTGCGGGGCTAAATAGGATGTTGCGGAGCTACTCCGTTTGCCCTTGTTGATCGTCACTTGCACATATCCTTGTGAAACAGTGTTGTGCTTAAGCAGGGAGGCAAAGGAGAAAGATTGAGAGGAACTTACCAAGCCCCAGAGGATTTCCAGAATTCATGTCAAGGTTGAAAGGAAACTCGTCGGGAAGGTCTTTCGTGGTTTGTATGAAGCGTGAATCAACGCTCTGCGGATAGCCAACGAGACTGACGGAGTTGGTTCCATTGAAACCATGTACAGAAGGATCGAACTGGCCGGTAGTATTGTGGTTGTCTGCTGGTGCAGTCCATCGCTCATTCTAAAATAGGTTCGGTTACTACGTTCGTACATATGATCAAGCAGACCGACCTTTCTGATATATGGTTGCAAACTGTTCCATGACCAGCCAGGATCGCCGGTCACGTTAGCAAACCTGTCGAAATCGGAAGAGGACCCTCGCGTGTAGTACATCCCATCTGAGCGGCCAATTAATCATCGAAGTTTATATCATAGAGGGTAACGTACTGATCGAGCTGCTCCCACCAAGTATATGGCCTCTAGGATAGGGAAGAATCCGCCCGGCTAAGGCCTGTTGAGGGACAGTTGTGTAGTTCCAATCGTACTGTGTCGATATCAAGAGCCCTTGAAGGAAGGGTACAATCGCGTCGAGGACCCCTTCGTTTCTTTGTATGACATTTCAGTTCAATTGCGCCGAGAGAGCGTAGGTAAGCACCTACGATGGACCACCTTCCACAACAAGAACCCTCCACTTCGGATTTTCTGACAAGCGATTTGCAATGACATTTCCTGCAGTCCCTCCTGACAAAGGCCATGAGTGTTTAGCTCGGTGACATGATCTATTGGATTTACCACCAACGACAATAAAGTCGTAATTAGAGGTCGGCAAACTTTCAAAGGAGTTATAGAGAACAGCAAAGGACTGGGCGATATTGACAAGTAGAATCGAGGAGATCCAAATGGATTTCATCCTGAAGTGAGAAAATGGCGCGGTGTCGATGTTAATGGCAATTCTCGACTTTTAAATGAGCCCATAGCGATATCCATGGCGTTAGAGCACAGGCGCAATACCCAAAGAGGAGCATTTTCTTTAGGATGAGTTGTTTCTTGGCTAGACCCGAGTCCGAAGGAGCCCCGGGGGAGTGAATTACAAGTGTGCCAGGGACACGCCACCATAGCGTTCCTGCAGTCTACTAATAGCCTTTGATACTCATCGCGTTGCCCCGCCGGAGGAGCCGAAAGGAGAGATCCATGCGCTCATTCACTGCGCTTACCCGCCCCTCTCGACGACGAAAAGCTTGGTAGCTCAAGGACTCTGAGTTGTCATCTTTTAGGGAAGTTCAGGGACCGATGATGGGATACGGATTGAGAAAATGAGTAGTTTCTTCTGCTGGAGCAAGGGCCGTTCCGATCCCAAACAGTAGATCCTCAAGAACCCGACCTAAAAGGATAACAATGCACCATGGTAGGAGAGCTTTCGTCGGAAGGAGAGAAGCAAGTAACTCGGGCCGCAGTCCGCGGCCGACGAAACATTTGATCCGTATCTATACCCTAACAATGCCACACAGCACGTGAAACAGTTGTGATGAAACGTGTCACATCGAGTGGCGTAGCCTTGTACACCTCTTTCTCATCCGGCTGTCTTTCCAGGTGAAATTTCAGATTCTAATCAATACTATTAAGTGTGTCCATAAACCGGCCTCTCTCGTTTGCACCGAGACTTAGGTCCGACTCCTGAATATCCTCTTTCTGTGTTGTCAGGCATTCTCCGAATCAATGACATAGAACCCTGAAAGGTTGGGCTCTCGAGAATCTAGTCAAGCTCAAGTATATCCTGACTATAACGTCGTTGAATGACTCAATATCCAAGTCGAGACAGGTAAATAGATTGTCCGAGTCGAAAATGAACTGCTTCTGCACAAAAACCAAGGGGACCCCAGGACGACACTTCTTCACATGCCATGGTTTCTTGCGGCCTCGAGGGAGATATATTATTGAATTGCAATCGAGCGCATAAGTCCGGGTTTGATACTGACTGCCAGTCTGGCCGTGGGTCGCAATATTAATGGGACCGAAGTTAAGGCGATGATAGCGTAGGTGAGATGAGGCCGAATGGCTACCTGCACTGCACTGAGGTAAATAAGCAGAGAAACAATTCTTAAACGGGCGCCACCCCCAAGCAACCCCTGACAGCAAGCGCCGCCCAGAAGTCACCAACGGGCGTGCATGACGACACGGTACCACAGCACCAACAACCACCAACGAGTACGCCCAGGCCCGCCCAACGCGCAGACAAGCGATCGCTCCACATAGCGGTCTAGGAACAAATGTATTGATTGATCTGAGTACTATACTTATACGGACGAGAAGCTGAGGTACGGGTGGGTGCTCAACTACTAGGCACGCCAAGAATCTTTGATCAGGTCGGCAGCCCTTTCGGCGATGATATAAACAGGTGCTTGAGTATGCGCTGCTGGGACATACGGCTGGATTTAAATGCGATGAGTGAGATTGGTATTGTTGATGCACATAACGATAGATGGAGCTCACCATCACGGACGCATCTACGACACGCAGTCCTGAAGCACCCTTTATAAGTAAGTCTGGGTCCACTACCCCATGCTTTGCGCCTTTGGCAGACATGGATGCAGTCCCAACGCCGTGGAGTGCGGGTGCAGTCACATCGAGGATATACTTATCAAGTTCTGCATCATTGGTAATATTTTGAAGTCCTAGATCCGGCCTGATAATATAGTCTTTCCACGCAGGCGCGCTTACAAAGCGTATTGATTGTTTGACGGATTCTCGAAGTGCGAATCGATCAAATTCTGAAGTCATCAGGCCGGGATCGATGAGGGGTTGGTCGAACGGGTTAGAGGTGTTCAAGGTGATTTTCCCTCCTAAATGGATAGTCGCTCAGGTTGAGTCAGTATGTACGAGAGAACGCGACGTACGGCTTGCGGGAGAAACAACAACACTGACAAGTGTGAGGAAATGTCCGTCTTCGGATAGTACCAAACCATTATTCTGTGTACGTGATTGTCATTATACTGAACCCACGAACGAAAAGCAGCTCCTACTGAGGTTAGGATCTCGTAGTGCGGTGTGTTCTTTCCAGATGCGGGGTCTGGGACCGTTTGGAATATGGACGAGTTATCTGGTAGCCGGCCCCATATGACATGGGTTCCAGAAATCGAAGAAAAAGGACCCGTCTGGTTAGTCTCCCACTGTTGCAAATATTTGGCTTGGAGTTCCGTGTCTCTGTCAATGCTGAACGATAGCGAGCGAAAGGGCTTCAGTAAGGATGCTGTAGTCGAAAATTTTTAACATACTCGTCGAGAGTGTCGGTGGAGTTCACAAGCCAGGATGCGATTGACGCTGGCTGATCTGAAAAGTTCTTTCCTACATCAGGTACGTGGAGGACAGGCTTGATCCCAATTGCTTGGAGTTCTGTGGAATCTCCAATACCGGAGTTGAGCAAAAGCTGAGGCGTTCCTATCACACCAGCAGATAGAACTATCTCTTTCGAAGCAAACAGGCGCTTGCGGGGAGCTGTAGCTATGATCAAGTTGTATACCTGCAATAACATCAAGTGGATATGCACCTGTAGAGTTACGTGTTGCCTCTAAAGCATGGAAAGCAGGGCGACCTCTCGAAGTTCCCGTTTGAATGATTTGAGTCACACGAGTATTGACGAGGACGTCCAGGTTCGACCGTTTCAAAAACTTGGGTGCCAGATAGGAGGTCGCTGAGCTGCTCCGTCGACCCTTGTCAATGGTCACTTGAATGTAACCTGTCACGAAAGGAAGCCTTGTAAGCAAAAAAAGGTCACGACAAAGATCTAAAGTCTGACCAAGTCCCAGTGGATCACCCGAGTTCGTATCAAGGTTGAAGGGAAACTCATCAGGAAGATCTTTGGTAGTCTGTATGAAGAGTGGATCGATATTCAGAGGATAACCAGTAAGGCTGACGGCGTTGATTCCATTGAAACCATGCACGGATGGATCGAACTGTCCGCTTGTATTGTGATTATCGGCGGGCGCAGTCCAGCGTTCGTTCTGTCAGTCGATGTCATTATGATATCGAAGGGAGGCGACGACAAGGAGCCCAACTTTTCTTATATATTGTTGCAGACTGTCCCACGACCAACCAGAGTCACGAGTTTCGTTCGCATATCGGTCGAAGTCGGAGGATGAACCACGCGTGTAGTACATTCCATCTGCGGCAGGGATACGATATCAGCCAAAATAGGCTGTTGACGCTGGGAGGGGCATACTAATAGAACTGCTTCCTCCAAGAATGTGGCCTCTCGCATACTGGATGGCATGTCCACTCAAGACAAGTTGGGGTGTCGTTGTGTAGTTCCAATCATACTGAGACCCCGCTAGTGATCTTTGCAAAAATGGCACGATTGTTTCGAGGACCCCGTCGTTCCTAGGAATGAGTTCTCAGCTCCTGGGGCGACATTACAGACAATACACGAAGTTCTCACGAGGGCCCGCTTTCAACGACGAGAACCCTCCATTTGGGATTCTCCGTGAGGCGATTTGCAATGACATTTCCTGCGGTACCACCTGGAAAGATAAGTGGGTGATAGATAAGTCCATCTTGTAGCCCATGGTGCTCACCACCGACGACAATGAAGTCATAGTTGGAAGTCGGCAAGTCCTCGATGCTGTTAAACAGAGCAGCAGAGGAACGAGAGGTCTGTAGAAGTAGAAAGAGTGATGTCCAGAGGACTTGCATGCCAGGCTCGGTAGAGGAATGAGCTACTTGCAATCCTCTTTTATGGACCACCTGCAACTGCAGTCTCGGCAAGGTAGTATGTCATTCATAGGAATAGCACTGCAGTCGATATACGGATCCGGGTCAGAGAAGAACGAATTGTCGTCAACGACTCCAAGCTGGTGTGCACCACGCGGTCCACAGTATGCCCATTGCCGATGCTTATCAATTCATTCAAGTAGCTGTGTTGGACATTGACAGATTGTTTGACAGTGAGTAAGAGGGCTCCTAGATGGGTATGATATGGGGGTTGGAAATCGCCGTTGTGTGACGTCGCATTCACCATCCAGTGCTTCTTTCAAATATGACACTATGTGAGCCTTGGGAAGCTTGAAGTTCTTACACTGGAGTCCCCGAGTTTGGCTACGTCATAAAATGGAGGAGTGAATGGAGACGCTCAATTTTGGCGAGAGAGTCGATTTTCAAATCGGAATTGAAATTGCGATGGGTATGGTGGCAGTGCGCCGCCCTTGATATGTAAGTGTAAATAAGGCCACACATCGCGTGGTTCGAACATGGAATCTGGGATGCGTCGATGAAGAGCTATCGATATCAGTTGTAGCTGTGGGCCAGGCTCAACATGATTGCGTAGTTATAGGGTGGCGGGTGAGTCTGTGGTCAGAACGTGCCGTTGAATTGTACACTTAAAATTACTTGATAACAGAAGTACACCATCGCAGTGTTGGCTCCGATCACCACGTTGAAAGCGACGGTATTTGTCGTTCACTTCTTCAGCAGGCCTCATAGCCTCTTCCGTACAAGACAATGATAGCTAAATTCTGAAGCAAGACCGATACAGAAAAAGTGACAATGAATTTCCGCCACCCTTTTAAACATCAGCATCATTTGCCACTCCCACACTTGCTTCGATCTAATGTGGTTTCGCCGACATCAGGGCCAAACCTTTTCCTTCTGGTGCGCTTTACGGTGTGTCCGCTGAAATAATGGAAGGGGGATCGCCTAGGCACCCCAGAAAGCTTTGATTAGGTCTGCAGCCCTTTCAGCGATGATATAAACAGGTGCTTGGGTGTGTGCGGCTGGAACATACGGCTAGATCCAAGTGCAATGAGAATGAGTAAGATAGTGTTGCCCACGTCCAGAAGGGAACTCACCATCACGGAAGCATCGACGACACGAAGTCCTGAAGCACCCTTCACACGTAAGTCCGGGTCTACTACCCCATGCTTAGCACCGCGGGCGGACATCGATGCAGTTCCGACACCATGGAAGAAAGGTTCTGTCGAATCGAGGATATACTTGTCGAGTTCTTGATCATTGGTGACATTTGCAAGTCCCGAGGTGGGCCTGATGATGTAGTCTTTCCACGCAGGCGCACTTACGAAACGGATTGCTCGTTTGACAGTTTCTCGCAGTGCGGATCGATCATATTCAGAGATCATGAGGCCGGGGTCAATCAAGGGGTAGTCGAAAGGGTCAGAGGTGTTCAAAGTGATCTTCCCGCCTAAATAGTTGCTCAGTTTTGGAAGTCCGGTTTGTACCACCGACTGACGAGACTTACGACTTGCGGAAGAAACAACAACGCAGACAAGTGTGAGGAAATGTCCTTCTTCGGATGGCAAGCCGAGACCGCTATTCTGTAAAGCGTTCATGTCAGTATTTCTCAGAGAATCAGAACACAGCACCTACAACGGGAAAGATCTCATAGTGTGGCGTATTCTTGCCAGATGCGGGGTCTGGCACCGTTTGGAATATTGACGAGTTATCTGGCAGTCGGCCCCATATGATATACGACCCGCCAACTGTGGAGAGTGGGCCTGTCTGATTAGTCTCCCATTGTTGAAAATACTGCGCTTGGCGGTCTGGGTCGGCCAAAGTGCTGGATAATAGCGAGCAGTATTACGTTCAGAAGAGTTTTCAGAAAAGTGGAATGTGTTAACTTGCTCATCGAGAGTATCATTGGAGTTCACAAGCCAGGTTGCAAATACGGCTGGTTGATCGGAAAAGTTCTTTCCTACATCATGTATTTGAAGAACGGGTTTCACGCCAACCGCTTGAAGCTCCGTCGAATCTCCAATACCAGAGTTCAGCAACAGCTGAGGCGTCCCTATCACCCCAGCGGATAAAATGATTTCCTTCGAGGCTACCAGGCGCGTTCGGGGACCTGTAAGAAGGATTCGGACAAACAGCTAGCTATGTTAACATCGACATAACATTGACATGGCGACGGACCTGTAGAATTGTGTGCGACCTCTACTGCATGGAAAGCAGGGAGATCTTTGGAAATTCCTGTTTGAATGATCCGAGTCGCATAGGTGCTAACAACAACGTCCAGATTCGGTCGTTTCAAGAATTGGGGTGCTAAATACGATGTCGCTGAGCTGCTTCGCCGGCCCCTGTTAATGGTCATCTGAAGATAACCTGAATGCGGGTATAAGCAAAGAGCGTCACGACGATCATGAACCTTAAACGCTTACCAAGTCCCAGGGGATCACCGGAATTTGTATCAAGATTGAACGGAAACTCGTCAGGAAGGTCCTTCGTAGTTTGAATAAAGCGTGGATCGATGCTCTGGGGATAACCGACAAGGCTGACGGCATTGATGCCATTGAAGCCATGCACAGAAGGATCGAACTGTCCACTAGTGTTATGGTTATCGACAGGCGCAGTCCAGCGCTCGTTCTGTTTCATTGTGAGATTGGGAGAGCAGGCGATGGCAAAGGGACCCAACCTTTCTAATGTATTGCTGCAAACTCTTCCATGACCAACCAGGATCTCCGGTTTCTTTCGCATATCTGTCGAAATCTGAGGACGACCCACGTGTGTAAAACATTCCATCTGTGGCAGGCCACATATGGTTAGACACAGTCGTTGATCAGAGAATGGAAGGCACATACTAATCGAGCTGCTCCCACCGAGAATGTGGCCTCTAGGATACGTAAAGTTGCGTCCATCAAGGGCCTGTTGGGGTGTCGTTGTGTAATTCCAATCGTACTGTGAGCCCTGCAGCCCTGCTGAAAAAAGTGGCACGATTGTGTTGAGAATTCCTTCGTTGCTTGAGGAATTCTTAGTTCCTTGCGAGTTGGGTATGGCCAATAACGAGTGCTCACGATGGTCCGCTTTCAATGACGAGCACCCTCC
The DNA here is from genome assembly GCA_018858115.1 of Tephrocybe rancida. Lineage (NCBI taxonomy): Eukaryota > Fungi > Basidiomycota > Agaricomycetes > Agaricales > Lyophyllaceae > Tephrocybe > Tephrocybe rancida. The sequence continues at coordinate 4,557 of JABCKT010006455.1, read as the reverse complement.
ATTTCGGATTCTCCGTCAGGCGATTTGCGATGACATTGCCTGCGGTACCACCTATCAAGAAATGTTGGTAATTAAGCCCACTTGATATGAGAGCCCGTTTGGACTCACCACCGACGACAATGAAGTCATACTTGGAGGTTATCAGTTCCTCGGTGCTGCTATAAAGAGCAGCAAAGGAACGAGAGGTCTGTAGAAGTAAAAGTGAGAGCCAGAACGCTTGCATGCAGGACAGCGTTGTAACAGGAATGACTGCTTCATCCTCCTTTTAAGCCATGGCCGCAAATGAAGGCCGCAGGTGCACCCTGGAAATGTGCATAGTATGGGTGTGACGCTCAGAAGAATGCACTGAAGGTCCAACCAATCATGACCTGTGGGATCCGAGTGTATCGTCAACCAAATGAATTCATAATCGGCTCCAACTTGGAGCGCACCAATCCATATCAATCCAAATAGCTGCGTCGACGTCAACAGCCTGGTTGATGGGTGAGTAAGGGACTTGTAGATGAAGCTTTCCATGGTCTATATGCGTCTTGGTATTATCCTTCTGTGACTCACGTCGCATCCACTGCCCGAAGCTTAAAATCAAAAACCTGAATGGTTTGGGTGCCATGAGCTCGAAGCTCTTGCTTGGATTCTCAAATCTGAATGCGGTATTAACAGAGGGCAGAGGGATCGACTAAGTATTCCAGGTCTTCGTTGAGAGGCGGATAACTTGTAGATTTTGTGGTGCTGACCGTCGGGACCAAGTTGGGAGCTGCCAATTAAAGCCACGCCGGCCAAATCAGGCGGCGCATCAATGCATCACCACCAACCAAATTCTTGAACCTTATCGTGTCGTTCATGGTCTGCGGCTCAGTAAATGCGCGTCCTGATCGAAGGGCTTTTCACACGTCGTCCAAAACCATGCTTCGTGTCTGATGTACTGTAGAAGAATGCCAGATAATCATGGTTGAATTCTACAAGTTCAAGACTGATAGTAAAATAACGAGGAGTCTCATTATGCACACCATAGTTCTTTGATTAGGTCTGCGGCCCTTTCGGCGATGACATGGGCAGGTGCTTGGGTGTGCACAGCTGGGATATTGGACCAAAGTTGAAGGCGGGGAATGAGATTGGGGTTATAGTACATAAAGATGGACACACCATCACGGACGCGTCGACGACGCGCAATCCTAAAGCGCCCTTCACACGCAAGTCCGGGTCCACAACTCCATGCTTGGCATCACGGGAAGACATAGAAGCGGTTCCAACATCATGAACGCCGGGCACGATCGAGTCGAGGATATACTTGTCAAGTTCTTCATCATTGGTCATATTTTGAAGTCTGAATTCGGGCCTGATGATATAGTCTTTCCATGCAAGTGCACTAACAAAACACATTGAGCGCTTGACTGATTCTCGGAACGTGAATCGATCATATTCGGATGTCATGAAACCGACGTCAATGAGGGGGTGGGCAAAAGGGTCAGAGGTGTTCCAAATTCCAAGAGATTCTCCCGCCTAGACAGGGTCGTTTAGCTTTGGGAGTTGTGTATAACGAGAAACTTACAACGATACAACAAAACTGGCAAGTGAGAGAAGATGTTCTCCTTCGAAGGTAGATGAACCAAAGGCACCATTCTGTACACGCTCATGTCATTATACGCCCCTTGGAATTGATAAGCAGCACAATCGAAAATATCTCATAGTGTGGCGTATTCTTCCCGGACGCGGTGTTTGGCACCATTTGGAATATAGATGAGTTATCCCGTAAATAGCCCCATATGACATACGAGAAACCTTCTGAAGAGAGCTTTCCCATGTGGTTGGTTTCCCATTGTTGAAAATATCTTGCTCTGAGTTCGGGATCTCTGGAAATACTGTAGCGGCACCACATTTCAGTGTAATTTTATTGATGATTGAAAATATTGACGTACTCGTCGATAGTATCGTTGGAGTTCACGGGCCAGGATGCGAATGATCCTGGGTAGTCTAAAAAATTCTTTCCCACATCATGCAGATAAAGGACAGACTTGAAGCTAACTGCTTGGAGCTCTGTTGCATCTCAAGTATCAGAATTCAGAAATATATGCGGAGTTCCTATTACACCAGCAGATACAACGATCTCCTTCGAGGCAAGGAGGCGCTTTCGGGGAGCTGTGGTTAGATTTGAGACATAGACGCACAAATATCAATATGGAGACGCACCAGTAGAATCGTGTGTGACGTCTACTGCGCGGAAAGCAGGGCGACCTTTGGACGACCCGGTTCGAATGATTTGGCCGCGTGGGCAGGCTCAACATGATCGCGTAGTTATAGGCTGGTGAGTGGGTCTGTGGTCAGAACGTGCCGCTGAACTGTACACTTAGAACGGCCCGATGCTGGATTGGTTCCGATCACCAGGTTGAAATCAACGCCGTTTGTCTTTCACAAGTTCTTCAGCGGGCCTCATAGCCGCCTGAGCACAAGAAAATGATAACTATTCTAAAGCAAAAGTAACAATGAATGTCGGCTATCCTGTTGAACATCAGCATCATTTGCTACTTCCACACTTGCGTCGACCTAATGTGGCTTCTCCGACATCAGCGCCAAACCTTCTCCTTCTCGTGTTCTTTACTGTGCGTCTGCTGAAAAAATGAAAGGGGGGTCGCCTAGGCACCCCAGAAAGCTTTGATCAGGTCTGCAGCCCGTTCAGCGATGATATAAACAGGTGCTTGCGTGTGTGCGGCTGGAACATACGGCTAGATTCAAGCGCGGTGAATAAGATAGTGCTGCCCATGTACAGAAGGGAACTCACCATCACGGAAGCATCGACGACACGAAGTCCTGAAGCACCCTTCACACGTAAGTCCGGGTCCACTACCCCATGCTTAGCACCGCGGGCGGACATCGATGCAGTTCCGACACCATGGAGGCCAGGTGCTGTCGAATCGAGGATATACTTGTCGAATTCTTGATCATTGGTAACATTTTCAAGTCTCGAGGTGGGCCTGATGATGTAGTCTTTCCACGCAGGTGCACTTAGGAAACGGATTGCTCGTTTGACAGTTTCTCGCAGTGCGAATCGATCATATTCAGAGATCATGAGACCGAGGTCGATCAGGGGGTGGTCGAAGGGGTCAGAGGTATTTAAAGTGATCTTCCCGCCTATACAGTTGTTCAGTTTTGGAAGTCCGGTTTGTACCACCGACTGACGAGACTTACGACTTGCGGAAGAAACAACAACGCAGACAAGTGTGAGGAGATGTCCTTCTTCGGATGACAAGCCAAAATCACCATTCTGTAGGCGTTCATGTGAATATTTCCCAGAGAACCAGAAAACAGCACCTACAATGGGAAAGATCTCGTAGTGTGGCGTATTCTTGCCAGATGCGGGGTCTGGCACCGTTTGGAATATTGACGAATTATCTGGCAGTCGGCCCCATATGATATGCGACCCGCCACCTGTGGAGAGTGGGCCTGTCTGATTAGTCTCCCATTGTTGAAAATATTGCGCTTGGCGGTCTGGGTCGGCGAGAATGCTGCATAATCGCGAGTAGTATTACGTTCAGAAGAATTTTCAGAAAACTGGAATGCGTTAACGTACTCGTCGATAGTATCGTTGGAGTTCACAAGCCAGGTTGCAAATACGGCTGGTTGATCGGAAAAGTTCTTTCCTACATCATGTATTTGAAGAACGGATTTCACGCCAACCGCTTGGAGCTCCGTCGCGTCTCCAATACCAGAGTTCAGCAACAGCTGAGGTGTCCCTATCACCCCAGCAGATAAGATGATCTCCTTCGAGGCTACCAGGCGCGTTCGGGGACCTGTAAGAAGGATTCAGACGCACAGCTATGTTAAGATCGACAGGGTGACGGACCTGTAGAATAGTGTGCGACCTCTACTGCATGGAAAGCTGGGAGATCCTTGGAAATTCCTGTTTGAATGATCCGAGTCGCATAGGTGCAAACAACAACGTCCAGATTCGGTCGTTTCAAGAATTGGGGTGCTAAATATGATGTCGCTGAGCTGCTTCGCCGGCCCCTGTTAATGGTCATCTGAAGATAACCTGAATGCGGGTATAAGCAAAGAGCGTCACGACGATCATGAACCTTAAACGCTTACCAAGTCCCAGGGGATCTCCTGAATTTGTATCAAGATTGAACGGAAACTCGTCAGGGAGGTCCTTCGTAGTTTGTATAAAGCGAGGATCAATGCTCTGGGGATATCCGACAAGGCTGACGGCATTGATGCCATTGAAGCCATGCACGGAAGGATCGAATTGTCCACTAGTGTTATGGTTGTCGACAGGTGCAGTCCAGCGCTCGTTCTGTCTCATTGTGAGATTGGGAGAACAGGCGATGGCAAAGGGAGCCAACCTTTCTAATGTAATGCTGCAAACTCTTCCACGACCAACCAGGATCTCCGGTTTCTTTCGCATATCTGTCGAAATCTGAGGACGACCCACGTGTGTAATACATCCCATCTGCGGCAGACCACATGTGGTTAGACACATAGTCGCTGATTGCAGAATGGATGGCACATACTAATCGAGCTGCTCCCACCGAGAATGTGGCCTCTAGTATACGTAAAGTTGCG